>QLTV01000584.1:494651-509676 GCA_003457575.1 Thermophis baileyi
ACCCTGAACTACTTTTGCGAACAGAGGAGTGGAGGACTCTTCTCGTGAACTATCTCTGGATATTCTCAATTGTATTAATGTCTGATATGCAGTGCGGGTTCCAGACAGATGAGCTGTATTTGAGAATTGGTCTAGCAAATGTTTTGTATGCTCTAGTTAGTAGTACAATATTACCAGAGAAGAAGCTACATGTATAGTAGATGGTTTATCTTGCCATGTTGGCTTGAGATTTGGTAGCCCAGTTTTGTGTTTCATAGGATTATTGTCAGTGGAATTAATGTGATGTTGAACAGTAGTGGCGAAAGTGAGTCCTCCTGGAAGATTCCTCTTCTGATGTTGACTTCACCAATGTTCTCCCAATTTGCTGTTAAAACTGTTTTCCATTTTTGCATGTTTGCTTGATGATGATGATGATGATGATGATGATGAATCTAGCAGATTTGGACACAGCAAGTATTGGAACATGATGAATTCATGTCCTCAATTGCATTTCCTCTAAATTAAATCATTTTTACTTTCATGAGGTATAAAGCAAAATTATCTATAGTTTTGGAGCAGGGGTGTCAAACTCGCGGTGTCATGTTGTCATCACGGGATGTATTGTGACTTTTTTCCCCTTTGCTAAACTGGGTGGGGGCATGGCCAACATGTGACACATCCACAGGCCGTGAGTTTGACACCCCTATTTTAGAGTTTCAAAACAATTGGGATCAGAATTTCCATCACTAGGTCATGAAGCACAAATGCATCAGTTAATAATGGCAATCCCTGCAGTCCTGGTGGCTGTTGTTAACCAAATCCCAAGGTCATTAGGCAAGGTAACTTCCTGCTGACAAGTAACTGGGAAACTGGTAGAAAGTTGTAAGGCTCAGGAGACTTGCAAAGAGGCTGGCGGGTAGGATAGTGGGAGAAAGTGTGGGAGAGCGTGGGAGAGAAATGTGGCAAGGATGCTGAGATTATTACAACTCATAACCAGTATAGTATTAGTAGAATGCGTATAAACCGAGGACTACCTATACCGGGGTGGGTTCTGGATCCGTTTGCTGCCGGTTCGCTCGAGGGTTGCTCCGTGTGTGTGCGTGCACTTTGCGCGCCCCCGCAGCAATCAAAAAATAGCTTCTGCGCATGCGCAGAAGCAAAATCCAAGATGGCGGCGCCCACGGAACACAAAAAAACCCCCGGTTCTGTGACATCATCACCGGTTTACTAATGGTTCTAAAGAACCTGTTAGAACCGGTAGGAACCCACCTCTGTACCTATAGTCAAACTGTAATAATGTGTTTATACTCTTTATCTGAACTTTTCAACTTTTGAATTTTTCTTTTGTTATAAGATATATTGTTTCTGATCTGGTTCCATTTCCTACATTGCTCATGTTGTGGACAAAAGTTTAATAATGAGTAAATGTGGAAAACTTCCACATCATTATCTTATAATCATGTACGGTTGCTCCCATCTTGAAAAGTGAAATAGTGCTTTCTATAGCCAGTCACTTCCTTCTATTTGTACACTAACACAAGTAATCCTTGACTTATGATCACAACTGAGCCCAAAAGTTCTATTGCTATGTGAATTTTTTCTCCATTTTACGACCTTTCTTGCCACAGTTGTTAAATAAATCACTGCAGTTGTTAAGTTAGTAACACAGTTGTCAAGTGAATTTGTCTTCCCTATTGACTTTGCTTGTCAGAAGGTCACAAAATGTGATCACATGACCCAGGTACACTGTAACCATCATAAATAAATGCCAGTTGCTAAGCGTCCAAATTTGATCATGCGACCATGAGGATGCTGCTACAGTTATAAGTGTGAAAATAGTCGTAAATTACTTTTTCCAGTGCCATTGTAACTTTGAATGGTCACTAAATGAATGGTTGTGAGTTGTAACATAATTTTCTACTGTAATTTTACTTCTTTGCAACTGTTTATCCACTTCATTCTAATCCCATATTTGAATTATCAATATTAATTTGGGATTCTTATTGAAGAGCTGTGGAATCTATGGACTTGATACTATAGAACATGGCCAGGCTAAGGACTATCTTTGGCCTTTCAATCAGAGGTGGGTTCCTCCCGGTTCGGACAGGTTCACCCGAACCGGTAGCGACCCACTGGTGATGTCACGATGATGTCACCGATCCGGTCCGCCATCTTTTTTTGAATTTTTTTGGGGGGGGGATTTTTTCTGGTTTTTTCTTCTTCTGTGCATGCACAGAAGCTGAGTTTCCGGCACTGCGCATGCGTCGCCATCTTGTTTTTGGCTTTTTTTTGTGGGGGGATTTTTTTTGTGTTTTTTTGCACTGCACAAAGTGCGCGCACAAAGCACGTGCGCACCCACGAGGTGCAGCCACGTGGCACGGGAGGAAGCAAACCGGCAGCGAGGTAAGTTAGAACCCACCCCTGCTTTCAATGATATGTTGGAATATGCAAAGGAACAGTCCAAAATAAAAAAGTGATTGCTGGCAGAACAAAAATATAATCTAATGTAATTAAAATGTAATTGCTTTATTTAAATATAGTTAATGTGACAAATTTCCATTTATGCAATTTCTGTCACATCAAAAATTACATTGGGGGAGGTTTCTGGGAGCTGCATACTCCTGAAGTTTCATGTGATATATTTTTTATATAATGTGAATAGTGGCACCCCAAAAACAATCTGGCATTTAGCTTCCAGGCAAGGAACATCCAAAAACATTCTGAAGCTTCTTTCCGAAATAGGCTAAGCTGTTATCCAGCCAGTAGATTGATCAATGTGATTATTTTGGACAGGTAGAAAACAGTATCAGCAAAAGTGGACCATATATCATTCCAGGCAGTTTAACCTGCCTGGAAAACTCCCAAGAAACATATTGCTATTTCATTTCAATTACAGTTTATGTTTATATTGCTTTTTTTACATAAACTATACTGGATCCTTTTTTAAAAAAGGATTAGTTTAGTTAGTTTTTAGAATTAATACTATGTACTGATACAGTTTCACAGTTTTACTTAAACTCAAATAACTGCATAGTATAAAACAAGAGTTTAAAACAACTGAGTATATATTAAAACACATTAAATGAAATTAATATTATACAAAATATTACTTGAATTATAAATTAATCAAGAAGGGAAAATAATTGATAAAACAGAAGAACAGAGTTGAAAGGGATCTTGGAGGTCTTCTAGTCCAACCCCCTTCTCAAGCAGGAGACCTTATACCCGTGATGGCGAACCGATGGCACACGTGCCCAAAGTGGCACATGAAGCCATGTCGCCCGGCATGCGCGGCCTTGCCTGTTTGTCTTCCGTGTTTCTGAGGCGGATGCGCATGCGATGATCAGCTGTCCTTCACACGCGTGGCAGTGCCAAAAAACGGTGTGTGCATGCGTGCCGGCCAGCTGATTGTCAGGTGCACATGCGCGGCAGGACCTGGACATTCGACTTTTCCAGAGAGTGATCCCTTTGTGCATGCGGCAGTGCCGAAAACCGGCATGCGCATGTGCGCCGGCCAGCTGATCGTTGGGCGCGCATGCACGCTAGAACCCAGAAGTTCAGCTTTTCCGGAGTGCGATCCCTTTGTGTGCGCAGCAGTGCCAAAAACTGGCCTGCGCATACGTGCCACCCAGCTGATCTTTGGGCGCACATGCGCGCTAGAACCCGGAAGTTCGGCTTTTCCGGAGCACGGCCCCGACAAGCGCGTGCGTGTGCAACTTTTCCAGGCAACCTTTTCAGTACTTGGTGCCAAAAAGGTTCACCATCACTGCCTTATACCTTTCCAGACAAGTGGCTGTCCAGTCTCTTCTTAAAAGCCATCAGTGATGGAGCACCCACAACTTATGAAGGCAGGCTGTTCTACTTGTTAATGGTTCTCATTGTTAGGAAATTTCTCCTTAATTTTAGGTTGCTTCTCCCCTTGATTAGTTTTCATCATTTCTTGTCTTGCCTTCTAGGGATTTGGAAAATAGGCTGACCCCTTCTTCTTTGTGGCAGTCCCTCAAATATTGGAAAACTGTCATCTGTCAAGTCATCCCTAGTCCTTCTTTTCACTAGACTAGCCATACCCAATTCCTGCAATCATTCTTCATATGTTTTAGCTTCCAACCCTCATCTTTATTGCTCTTTTCTGCACTCTTTCCAAAGTCTCAACAGCTTTTTTATAATATGGTGACCAAAACTGGATGCAATATTCTATGTGTAATCTTACTAAGGATTTATAAAGTGGCACTAGTACTTCATGGCATCTTGATCTGTTAATGTAACCTAGGATTGCATTGGCTTTTTTGGCTGCTGCTGCACACTGCTGACTCATATTTAAATGATTGTCCACTAGGACTTCAAGATCTGGCAGGAATAGCCAACACTCCAGAAGATAGGCTACTGCTATTGAGCCAGGTTTCACCTAATTTGTACCTGTACATTTGGTTTTTCTTGCCTATGTGTAAAAACCTTACTTTTCTCCATATTGAATTTCATTTTGTCAGATAGGGCCCAGTGTTCAAGTCTGTCGAGATCCATCCATTTAAGCCTATCTTCTGGTGTGTTGGCTATTCCTGCCAGTTTAGTGTTGTCTGCAGATTTGATGAGTTTCCCTTCTATTCCCTCATCTAAATTGTTTATGAAGATGTTGAAGAGTACTGGGCCTAAAACGGAACCTTGGGATCCCACATTGCTTACTTACCTCCATATAGTTGTAGTTTCATTGAAGACCACACATTAAGTGCGGTTTGTCAATGTCAGTACAGAAAAGACCAGATTGTTAATACTTACTAGTTTCACCATCTTGCTGAAGGCCAAGAGCATAAAATCACAAAAATTAATCCATGGTTTAAGCATCTTATTATGAATTTGAGTACTTTTTAAAACTGTTCCCAAATTGTTAAAGGACTTAAAGGTTAAAGCCAGTTCCCTGAATTGAGTCAGGAAATAAATGCAGTATAATATAGTCAAAATAACTTCTTCTAAAAAGTACAGCATATACTTGCAGATAAGCTGAGAATTTTAGGTTCCAAAATACACTCCCAAAATTTGGGAGCTAATCCGGGAATTCGAGGACGTATTCAGCAATGGCCTGGGCAAGTATAAAGGGATGCCTATCACGTTTAACTTAGACCCAAACATTGCCCCCATCAGATTGAAGCCATGGAGGGTCCCCCTTGCCCTAAAACCCAAAATTGATAAAGAATTGGATAAATTAATTGGCCAAGGGATCCTTGAACCAGTCGATCATGCTCACTGGGAAACCCCTATAGTCACGCCCATAAAATCTGATGGCTCAGTCCACATCTGCGCAGACTATAAGTGTACAATTAATAAGGCCCTACAGCAGAGTGCCTATCCCATACCGATAGTGCAACATTTACTGCACTCATTGGGACTGGGAACCATTTTTGCGAAGCTTGACCTAGCACAGGCATATCAACAATTGCCAGTCGATGCCACTACGGCTGAAGTGCAGACAATTGTCACTCACAGGGGGGCATTCAAGTGCCGCCGTTTACAATTCGGCATTAGTGTGGCACCAGGTCTGTTCCAGAGTATTATGGAACGGATATTACAGAACATCCCTGGGGTAATACCCTATTTCGATGATGTCCTGGTGTCTGCCAAAAACAAAACTGAACTTCTCAACAGACTAAGAACCGTCCTTACTCATTTCAGAGAAGCCGGTTTGAAAGTTAAAAAAGAGAAGTGCCAAATAGCATTACCTAGAGTAGAATTCCTGGGATACATGATCGATGGTTCAGGGATACACCCCACAAACAGTAAAATTGAAGCAATTCGAAACGCCCCCACGTCCAGGAATAAAATGGAACTTCAGGCATTCCTGGGCTTGCTAAACTTCTATAGCATATTTCTACCACAGAAGGCTACGGTAGCCAAACCGCTGCATCGGCTCCTGGAGAAAAAGACTGTTTGGACCTGGGGCTGGGCTGAATCCACCACTTTTGAGGCCATAAAGAGACTTTTGTCATCAGACAGTGTGCTGGTTCAATACAGCGCTACCCTGCCCCTTGTCCTGACCTGTGACGCCTCTCCATTCAGGGTGGGGGCAGTTCTCAGCCATTGCATGCTGAATGGCACTGAGGCACCTATTGCCTGTTATTCCAGAACTCTATCCCCTGCCGAGCGTAACTACAGTCACTTGGACTGGCTGCAGTTGCTGGAGTAAGGTGGTTCCACGATTATCTCTATGGGAGAGACTTCAAACTTATTACCAATCATAAGCCCCTACTGGGCTTAATGGCGGGCGACCGCCCCACACCTTCGAATCTGTCTCCCCGTATGACCAGATGGACTATTTTCCTGGCAGCATATAGTTACAGACTGGTCCACGGACCCGGAAAGTCCCTGGGCCACACGGACGCCCTCAGCCACTGCCCAAATTGGTGGAGGACCCTGCCCCAGTCTCGCCAGTACTGTTGATAGAGGACATTGCGTCCGGCCCCATTTCTGTGGCAGAGATTGCGAGACTCTTGTACAAAGAGCCTATACTAAGGCAAATATTGAACTATGTATGGAGGGGGTGGCCGGGGACTCCATTGAAGGGAGAGTTACAACCGTACTATGCACGCTGAAATGAATTGTCTGTAATTAAGGGGTGTCTGTTATGGGGGTAAGGGTTGTCATACCCCCTAAATTAAAACGAGAGGTGCTGGAAGTTTTGCATGTGGGACATCCTGGAATAGTCAGGATGAAGGTGCTGGCTAGGAGCTACATCTGGTGGCCTAACATGGACAGTGATATAGCGGAATGGGTTGCCACCTGCACACCCTGCCAGGACTCCAGACCGGCATCCCCCTCTGCCCTGGTTAAGGAATGGGAAACACCAAAATCACCCTGGTCCCAGGTGCATATAGATTTTGCAGGACCGGTAAAGGGACAAACATTCCTAATTGTGGTAGACGCCTACTCCAAATGGCTGGAAATATTTCTCATGCAAACTACCTCAGCAGAGGCAGTCGTCCGGGTACTATGGCACCTGTTTGCCACACATGGTCTCCCCGATGTGTTAGTCTCGGATAATGGCCCACAGTTCACAGCTAATCAATTTGAAATGTTCTTAGCTGAACTGGGGATCAGGCATGCCCTCACAGCTCCATTTCATCCGGCCAGTAACGGGCAGGTTGAAAGGATAGTGAGATCAGCTAAAGAGGTCTTAGCACGAATGGGCCCGGGAGATTGGCAAACCCGCATCAACAAATTCCCATTAGTGCAACATATTACCCTGAGCGCTACCACTAATAGAAGCTCTGCAGAATTACTCATGGGCAGGAGGATCCGATCCCAATTGGACCGTCTACATCCAAATTATGTAGCTGAAACTCCTCCCGACTCAACCAGGAAAATCAGTTCCTTCAACATAGGGGCCCGGGTGTACGCACACAATTACACAGGGGGTGCCCTCTGGGTTCCGGCAAAGGTGGTAGAAATATCTGGCCCTCGCTCGTATAAAGTTGAGCTGGAGGATGGCAGATTGTGGCAACGGCACTTGGACCAACTCCGAGGCCGTGTGGAAAACTCACCGCTAAGGCAACCAGATATAGCGCAGCCTAACCAAAACCTGCTCCCTACAGACACAAGCCAACAAAGTGAACAAATGTCTAACTCTAACTCAAACCCGATTGTACAGCGGAATCACTTACCTGAAGAACCATGACTTTGGCGGAGACTCCTGGAAGGGTTGGGCCTAGAAAAGCCAGCCACACCTCCAGCCATGCCTCACGACGTAGTCCAGTCATTTCCATTGGCAAGTGAAAAATCAACAGTAGGCCCAACCACTCAGGCCGTCACCCAGGAACCAACTGAGTTGCGCAGGTCGACTAGGACTAAACAAAGCCCCGCCTACCTACGTGACTACGTTTGTAAAAAGTTGTTGATTGGTTGATGTTCTATCTAAGGGGGGATGTTACATATTAAGCTAAGAGGAAGCATAGACTCCACTACGGTCCGCCAAAACGGCGGCAAAAGACTCAAACCTCATTGGCCAAACTGTCTGACAGCTCCCTATAAAAGTACAAGCTCTCAGACAGACCAGCTGCTGGGTTGCACTGATCTGCCAAATAAAGAGCTGTTAGTTACTGTGAGCCTGTGTCCTGTCTCTTCCATCACCCAATCTAACATTGAGTTTGTAGCATCCTGCCTGTTGCTGGTTAAAAATTCAAAGCTGGCTTATCAGATGATACATTTTTTGTTATCTGGATTGAATTTGTGAGGCTCAATCAATTGTAGATGGTCTTATTCATAGTTATAATATAGTATTTCACACCTATTGATATTTTGCTAAATATTCTGTTTAAAAACTTGCCTTTTGGTTTTTCCTATCAAGATGAATTGGAAGACTGAGACATTTCCATGCAATCCTTTTTTATATAACTGAAACATACTAGTTTCTAGGTTCTATCATATCTCAAGACTTAAAATGGACATCTAACATCAAAAACGTCATCAAAAAAGCACAACAAAGAATGTTCTTTCTGCGCCAACTCAGAAAGCTCAAACTGCCCAAAGAGCTGCTGATTCAGTTCTACAGAGGAATTATTGAGTCTGTCATCTGCACCTCCATAACTTCTGGTTTGGCTTTGCAACCAAACAAGACACACACAGACTTCAACTGATAATTAGAACTGCAGAAAAAACAATTGCTACCAACCTGCCTTCCATTGAGATCTTTATCCTGCACGAGTCAAAAAGAGGGCTGTGAAAATATCTACAGACCAGTAGTGGGTTCTAAAACCTGTTGCTATCAGTTCGTGCGCATGCTTGCGTGTGCGTGCAACGCTTCTGTGCATGCACAGAAGCATCCCGAGCAGGTGGGCGGAGCCTCCCGCTGCCGCCGCTACCGGTTCGCAGAACCAGGCCGAACCAGGAGCAACCCACCGCTGCTACAGATCCCTCACATCCTGGACACAAATTGTTTCAACTTCTACCCTCAAAACGACACTATAGGGCACTGCATGTTAGAACAACTAGACACAAGGACAGTTCCCCCCTCCGAATGCCATCACTCTGCTTAACAACTAATTCCCACAACACTGTCAAATAATTTACTAAGACTGTATTACTATTATTATTCTCTTCCTTACTAGTATCTATCTCTTCCCACTTATTACTATAACCATGTTGCTTGTATCTTTCAATTTATATTGTTTTTATTTGTTTCCTAGTACGATTTGATAGCTTATTAGTAACCTTGACTATCAGTAAGTGTTGTATCTTTTTATTCTTGATGAATGTATTTTATTCTCCTTGTGTACACTGAGAGCATATACACCAAAGACAAATTCCTTGTGTGTCCAATCACACTTGGCCAATAAAGAATTGTATTCTATTCTACTATGGGCCAGAAAGAAGTAAAATGGTATGAGACCACCACATGTAGATTGGTCCTTGTGCTTCTTTCTGATTTAATGGAACCAAATGAGATCTGATTGATGGTCAAAGTTTGGCTGGAGAAAGGAGCAGCACCATTTGACTTTGAAGTATCTGCTGTTAAACCTCTAATAATAATAATAAAAAAAGCTCCATTTGCAACATTTTAAACCAGTCTCCTCTTTCTGATTCTCAGACAAGGTTCTTGGGTGTTTCAAGCATGTTTGTGTGAAATTTATTACTCTAATGCATTCCAATTTAGCTCAAGCTCAGAGTTTTGCTCTGGGACACCTTAAGTTATGTACAGGTACTCCTCAAGAAACAACAGATCATTTAACAACCATACAAAATAATGACCCAAAACTACATACAAACGTGTTTCAAAGTTATGACAGATGCAACGCCCCACATTCATTCGCACTTATGACAGATCACAGGAAGGCTGCAGCCCCCGCTTGTCTTCTCCCCCCCCCCATCCCCTGCAGCAGTAAGGCCTGATTCCCATGCCTCCTGGAAACAGCTTCCATTTTCAGCACCCCAACAATTCCTTACTAAAATGGTGCTTCTTGCAGAGCTTTCTCCACTAATCAGCTGTCCACCTGTCAGCTAGGCTTTGGGAAGGAATCCTTGGACAAAAGGCAGCTTCAGAACAAACTGCTTATAGAGGGCAGTCCACAGGCTAGCCTTTAAGTCCTACCTAGACTCTATAGGCTGACAGACAGTTTAAGCTTACAAGGACCCAGTGTCCTCCATTTTTCTGGATCAATTTTTAAAGATAACTTTTTTTTTTTGCTTCAGGGGAAAAAAGCTGCAGAAAGATTTTGTTTCCTTGCTAGCTTTGTTCCTCTACTCTTCAGCCTGGAGTCAAGGTAAGGTTTTTGAAAGGGATATTGATTGGAAGGCAGAGGAAGAGTTTACTTTTAGCACCTAATTGAGGTGTGGTGGAAGGAAGATCAACAAGTCCGTCCCTCTCAGGGGGTTTTTTTTTTGTCTGTTTTTATTGAATAAATGTGGTTTTCTGAGGGAAGGATGGGTGTGTTAAGGAAGGGAAAGTTTTGGGACACTGGTCCTAAAGCTTCCTTTTGTGGAAGGACCTGCTTCCCAAAGCCTAAAGAGAAAGGCAGGAGAGCTTTGCAGTGTCCCTATGGACAGATAATGGGCAGACAGCTGATTAGCGGACAAAGCTCCAAAAGGATTGGGAATTGGTTCTTTTTTGCCCCAGAAAGGCAGAGCCCCTTGGCAGGAGAAAGGGCAGAGGCAGAATTAGGAAAGTTAGGTG
Organism: Thermophis baileyi; assembly: GCA_003457575.1. Taxonomy (NCBI): domain Eukaryota; kingdom Metazoa; phylum Chordata; class Lepidosauria; order Squamata; family Dipsadidae; genus Thermophis; species Thermophis baileyi. The sequence continues at coordinate 505,285 of QLTV01000584.1, forward strand.
CGCCCAGTCTTTTCCTTCTCCATGGTTTCTTGCTGGCAAGATAGTAAGCTGTGCCATGGGAGGCCTGAGGCAGGTGGGCTATGCTTGCATTAGGCCTGCCAGGCTCTTCCCCACCCCCCACTTAACAACCCATACACTCATTTAACAAATGTACTAGGGAGAACAGGGATGGCCGGTCATTATTTGAGGAAGTTCATTTAGCACTGTTCCATCCTAATGGACAGGCTCCATTAGGATTGTATCTTGAGGACTACCTGAATTTCTATTGATTTAATTGGATGTTTAGTAGTATTCAGTGCCATTGACCTAGGCCTGAGACCTGGCTGGTAAGAATGGGGTTAAGAGGTACTGTTTTGTTATAATTCATAAAATATTTTAGTAATTGTTTTGTATAAGTATTTTAAGCTTTGTCTTTGCCTTTAGTCTTTTAAAAATGTTAATTTTTTCATTGATCTTAAATTCTGTAAGCTCAGTCAAGTGATTCATATGAATTAAATATATATTGTAGGCTAAAAAACCTACACAAACTAAATAAATGAAAAACAGTAAGTGTCTGCCTAATTTACATGTATAGTTACTCTGAACAGTATGACAGTTGTTTATCTCGCATCTGTAGTTGAAAACTGGTACCAGAAATATGAAATATAGATCTCTAGACCAAGAAGCAAAGCTGAAACTACTGTTTTTTGTAAAAATTAAATAGCTATACAAACTAAATAATAGACTTCATTTAAGGAAAAATTAAGCACATTTTAAAAAATCTGGTGGTGGCATTGCTGTGTAAAATTCTCTTGCTAAGGATAGAAGATAATATTTCCAGAAATGATGCTTGGGGGGGGGGGAAGAGAGAAGAAAAAAAGTTTTGCTTCCAAAATGTTCACATACTACTTTTAATCTGTTTCAGGTTTTTATTACTCTCTGTAACTCCGAACTCTATTCTGTGTGAATGAACTGAAAAAGAGTCAAGGGGAAAAAAGGCCATTATATGATCAACAGGAAGTAAGTTAATACAAAAGTCTAAGTTTAGGAATGCTTTTGCCAGGGTTTATTTTGATCTAACCCCTAGCTGGCTGTTTTTAGAGAAAAATTATTCACAAAAAATATAGCGTGGTGGGTGGGGAGAGGGAGAACCTACTATGATTTAAACAAAACAAAACAAAAAAAAAACCCGCAATGTTTAATTACAAAACCAAACTGGCAAGAAAAAAAGCATTTGGAAAGAACAAAGTTTATGAAAAACAATGGATGCCTCTGAGTTTATTTTCAAAATATGTTTTATTGACATTTTTGCTGCTTTTTGCTTTTACAGAATATGCTCTTTTGTTGCTACCCAATTGACTGGACATTTGAAAGAAACTGGTAGATTTTATATTTATCAGCCTAAATCAGGACTGGATACCTTCAAACCTTCCAAATATTGCTAGACTGGAATTCTTAGTGATCTTCATTGTTAGTTATGCTGAATAGTATTTTTGGAAATATTATAGTTTGGAAAGAAAGAAGGGTCATATGCTGCTTATGCCTGGTCTAAATAAAAATACAAGATGTAAAGAAACTACAGAGGGATAGAATAATGACAACACTTCTAGCACCACCCCAAACAAAAGTACTAATTCTTCTATGAAAACAAAAGTGCACAAGCAATCTGTATTCACATAAACTATCAAAATCCAATTATTTACCCATTCCAAATAATTTTTGAATTATTTTCCTCATTTGGCTATCTGAAAATATTCAGTGCAAAAAAATGAAAAATAAAATAATTTATTTGAAGTGAAAATCTGACTTAAAGATTATATTATAAGCATATTATAAGCCAGATGAAATGAAATTAAACCAATTTGTATGCTGAATACAAAGAGTTCCCTAGCTGTATATTAATCAAACAATACAAATTTAATCTAAATATAACTTTTCCAAGACTTGGGTTTTGCTGAAATCCTTAGTTTATGTGAATAAAGAAAGTAGATTACTAGAGAAAGCATGCATCAGCATTATCTTAGAATGATAACTTCCAAGGCAGCTGCTATGTTAGATGCTATGACTGCTATATGGAAGCAATAAAAAAAAAAAACGAACAAGAATGAAAAATAATTTTATGTTAAGTGTCTCTCAGTTTACTACTGGAAGTAATGTTCAAGAACAATATCTATATTTATGACAACATACAGTAAGTATCTATCAAAATATTCATTTTCTTAAGAATACTATTAAAAAACAAAACAAAGGTAAAGGTTTCCCCTGCTCAGTAGTGTCAGACTCTAGGGGGCAGTTCTAATCTCTGTTTCCTAGCCAAAGGAGACAGTATTGTCCAAAGACACGTCCGTTGTCATGTGTCCAGCATGATTGTATGCCGAGGCACAGGGTGTGCTGTTACCTTCCCACCAAAGTTGTACCTATTTATCTACTTACATTTGCATGCTTCCAAATTGCTAGGTTGGCAGGAGCTGGGGCAAGAACAGGAGTCACCAAATCATGTGGTACTTGAGTCTTGAACTCAATCTTCTAGTCAACAAGCCTAGCATCTTAACCCCATATCATATATTACCTGCTAGAAAGCAAGATGGCAGACAAATGAATTAATTAAACAAACAAACAAAATGTATGAGGTATCCAAATTCTGATATATATTCAACAAATGGAAAGAAATTCAAGTGACAGAGAAAAATCTAGGAATACATGGAGGCAATTGCTCCTTTAGGAGTGCAACTCTATCCAAACCTAGAGATTTCCCCAGCTCCTAGACTGCAAATCCACAGTGACTCAATTTTTGTAAATTGACTGATTCCTAGTTCATTATAGTATCCAGACACTGGTCTAATTTCTAAGTCTGATAAGAGACAGAAATAGGACTGGGTGGTATCCGTTATCAGCATATCAGTAACAAGAAACGTTAACAATAATTGGTAGTATGAAAGACCGGAAGAAATTCAGAAGGATCAACAGAATTGTACTTTCTTTTTCTTTCCATTAGTGTAGATTTTACTGTTAGAGGGATCAAAGTAATTTAGTGTAAAAGCCAGCTCAAATGCAACTGAAAGAATAAATATAAAATTGAAAACAAAAAGTATTTGCAAATTCTTAAATTTAAGCTGATTTCAGTTTAGATCCCTAATAAATGCTTTGCTTAGTTGAAACTTCTCATCTTGAAAGTTAACAGGAAATATTTGGAAATAGTTTCTTGACCTCCTTAAACACAAACCTTAATGGCGCGCGAATCATATAACTATAAACCAAAAATAGCAATAATATATTCAGGGTTAGTGCGCTTGAGATTGTGATTTTATTTTATTTCAAAATGACTGGCTTAGTTCAGTGTAATACTTGTTTTGCAGCTGTCTTTCGAAGTACTCTTTTCAAATTTGGATGCTGTCCTCTGTGTAAACCGAGGTGGCGCAGTGGTTAGAGTGTAGCACTGCAGGCTACTTCAGCTGACTGCTAGCTGCAGTTCGGCAGTTCAAATCTCACCGGCTCAAGGTTGACTTAGCCTTCCATCCTTCTGAGGTGGGTAAAATGAGGACCCAGATTGTTGGGGGCAATATGCTGACTCTGTGAACCGCTTAGAGAGGGCTGTAAAGCACTATGAAGCGGTATATAAGTCTAAGTGCTATTGCTATAAGTCTAAGTGCTAAACAAATTACTAGTCTACGTGGACAGATTACCTACCTAGAATCTCTAATCTGTGCTCTCCGAGCAGAAATGAGGTGCCCAATTCAGCCATTCCACTCTATTGAGCTGCTGCGATATCAGCCCCCTCTAACACAAAGATCCTGCAGGAGAAGAGCAGTATGGACAACCGTGGGATCTGGCAGGGTGAGAGCTGTGAACCATAAACACAAAGCTTTCGCTGTGTCCCAGCATAACAGATATAGTGTCCTTGTGGATCTTAATAGGGACACTAAAGTGACAGGTCAAGGTAGTTGAGATAATGATAACTCAAATAAGCAGGGGATCGTGGTCCGAGATAAAGAACTTACTTTGGAAAGGGGAAAGTATGAATCAGGTATTACACATCAGTCACACAAGAGCAGCAAGGTATCCAAAAAGAGAAGCCACCTTCTGGTTGGTGATTCAATTGTAAGGGATGTAAATTTAGGAACGGATATGGAGGTTTTGAAAGAGGTCAGGTGTCTGCCAGGTGCTACTGCCAGCAGAGACAAGAGGCGTATTCTTAAGATAGTCAAGAATGCCAGTAAGGACTGTGATGTTGACGCTATTATACATCTTGGCACAAATGATGTACTTTCTGTGCAGAATGACTTCCAGAGTTTGGCGTATGAACTTAGTAGTATAGGTTGTATGCTTATCTTTTCAGAGGTTTTACCAGGATATAATGAACTAAAAGGGAAAAGCCAGCATGTAGCAGAGTTTAATGTGTGGCTAAAGGAGTGG
>QLTV01000584.1:520368-534123 GCA_003457575.1 Thermophis baileyi
TTGTTTTTATATGTTTTATTTTTTATGATGTAAGCCGCCCAGAGTCCTTCGGGAGTTGGGCGGCATATAAATTTTATAAAATAAATAAAATAAATAAAATAAATTAATTAAACTGATGCTTGGGGACATAGTAAGAAAGAATAGCACTGAGATTAAATTATGAAATTTAAAGTTTAGAAAGGCTATAAAGGAAATATTCCCACAAATGAGATTTATTACACCAGGAATTAAGTTCCCAGATGAAATGACTACAATATACCACTTTTACTGGAGGTAAACAAACTTTGAGATATAATGTTAAAACAAACTTTGAGATATAATGTTAAATAATAAACAAATACATGCTAAGACACAACAACACTCTGCCAAGACAGAAAATGCTATAATGTATTATCGTGGTAATTTTTTTTTTTACTAATTTAAAACTTGAGTTGACCAATATTTCCTGAAATATGTTTGTTAAAGCTATTCTTCCTGCCAAGAATCATAATAAATGATAAGGTGAAAACCAGCATTTCTCCCATATAGTTTTAATGTATTTGCAGATGCAGATGTCTTGATCATATGATTCTTTGATTCTGTAAATGAGCTCAATGCTTTGATAATTATTGGAAAATCCATCATACTTGAACAGAAAGAAGACAACCCAAGTGCATAAAACAAATACCAGTTTACACAAAGGACTAGATAAAATCTGATGGACAGTCTCCCTAAAATGTTATTTAATGAATCCTGCAAAGGCAACTACTATTCTACCCCTTTTAGATTTGTATCATAGTGCACAAAAGTTAACAAAACAAAAGAAGTTTGTTTCTTAATGCTGTACACAAAATTTTTCAAATGAGACAAATTTACAAATTATGGATATTTTAATTGAATTGCGTTACTATATTTGCTTTTTTCAAATATCCATAATGAACTTATTGTCTCTACCATCTTCATACTTTCTAGTGAACTGACTGAAGTTTTAAAATGACAAATCACATAAATCCATTAAAAAACACAATCAAAATATGTACTAGAAAACTATTGCTTTGTAGAAAAGGCAAAATTGCCTTTACAATTTTCACAATATTCCTCTGTTTATGAAGTATTACATATCTACTGCAGGACCAGTATGATTTCTGTAGAGAAGGTTATGGTAAGAATACCACCTATAATAATTTGCAGGTAAGGTATCATATGAAACACTAATTCACAATCAATGTTGTGTATTGGAACTACCTAATTTTAAACACCTGTCTAAATGGACGTTACTTGCAGTTTTTACCATATAGACTTTTTAATCTTAGTTCTCATAAAGTTTAGCTGAAAGCCACTTGAAGTGGTTTGTTTCAATCACATAGATATCGTCAGATAGCAGAGGAAATAAATGTATTTTAAACCTTTATTAGAATTTTCTTTTGATTATCACTTTATTCAAGAGACATCAATATATATATGATAGATAGAGATATTGTCATCAATATCACAAAACATAATTTCATACATTTGAACTTTACAAACAAAGCCTTTATGGGAAGTTTTTTCAAAACAATTTGCAGAAAAATTCGATTTTTCCATTGGAGTACTCCAATAAGTCCATTACAAACATACAAGGAATGGTTGGATATTGATTTTTCTCTAGTGAAGCACTTTCCGATGAGCAGAAAAGGGCAGATAATTTATTTAAAACTACACCAATAAATAACCCTAACCTTTGCTCTTGTTCAGCTTTGATATAATAATTTTTATTATCTTGTTACTAGAGGAGCGGTCAGAACATGATTTAGTGATTTTTAAAAAAATCTCAGATGGAAAAATTCAATGCTTCCCTTTGCCACTTTTTGCCTACTTAATTCCATTTCCATCTGTTTTATTGAAGACAAAAGACAGCAATCCATTCTCCACAACTGATGACCTATCACAGAGATTGAGAGGGCTTGTGGCCTCAAGAATAGTTCCATGGAGCAACAGAAATCACAGATGAACCAAATGGAAGAACATAGTGTATATACAGTATATTTTCAATTAATGTTGAAACAAATACATATGAGCAGTCTTTGTCAGATTTGGATTAACCCCATATTTTAGACAAACCCCATATTTTATTGCTATTGTTGTTTATTTCTGCTGGAAATTTAAAAAATGGACACTCTTTTGCCGAAGTCAGAAGTCCTGTTCCTTCAAATAGACTTATTTCAAAATTAGAAGTTATATTTATCATACAACAGGAGGAAAAATCAACAGACTATCTCTTTCTATTACTACCTCTTGATATTATCCTTTCTGAGTGAAAATCATTCATGCAATTTATCATTATTTGTATCAATGGTAGTTCTCCAGCAGCAGCAATCCTTTTTTCTAATATCTGACCAATTAAGAGAACAAATATGAAATCATCAACAATGTCTTCAAGAGAAACCAATGCATAAGGGAAGAGGAAAAAACACACTATCCTTCCTGGATATCAGCAGAGACTGTGATAGCAAACTAAAAACACAGGTCTGCTGAAAAGCCATCCACACCAACCAAGTGCTCAACTACCAAAGTACAGGTAATCTTTGACTTACAACCATTCATTTAGTGACCATTTAGTTACAAGGGCACTGAAAAATATGACTTATGACCTTTTTTCAAATCTACAACCATTGTAGCCTCCCCATGTTCACATGATCAAAACTCAGATCCTTGGCAAGTGGCTCATATTTATGACAGTTGCAGTGTCTCATTGTCAGCAGCTCACCTTTTACGACCTTCTGACAAGCAAAGTCAATGGGAAAGACAGATTCATTTAACATCCGTGTTACTAATTTAATAACTGCAGTGATTCACTTAACAACTGTGGCAAGAAAGATCATAAAATGGGGCAAAACTCACTTAAATACCGTCTTGCTTAGCAACAAAAATTTGGGCTCAATTGTGGTTATACGTTGAGGACTACCTGTAATAACCCAACTTTCAAAAGAGAAGCTGTGTAAGAACATGTTTAGTTGAGCACAAACTCACTCCAGCAACCCTAAATATCAGAAAAAGGAAACATATCATCTATATATCTTCCATCAAAATGGATATCCATGCAACTTCATCAAAAAGTGCCTGACATATAACTCAATACAGCATAATCAAAAGGATAAAGGATAACACTGTAAAAAGGATAACACTGCCATACATCAAAAACATCTCAGAAACCAACAGACTATTATAACTATATGACAACAACATAGCACACAAACCAACTAAAATGTCCTAAGTAAACCAAAACACCCAGAAGCCCAGAAGAAAAAGAAAGAAAAAACCCAGGAGTCATCTACAAAATAAATTGTAAAGATTGCAACTGCCACTATGCATGATAAACTGGCAAATGATTAGAATGCACACATGAATATCAGCTAGCAATCAGAAGACATGATGAAAACTCTTTAATTTCACAACACATTGACTGAGAAACTGACCATCATGGACCAATTCAAATCCAAAACCACTACAGAACTCCTGGAAGCTTGGCACTCTGACCAATCAACCATTAATAGTCACATATACACAAACAACATCTACATACTGGGCAAAAGAGAAGCCAAAGGAAACAAAAAGATCAAAATACCTCCTCACCAACAATTAACATTCAGATGAGCATAAATTAACACCAAGTTTAACACCATACCAACAATCAAGAAATAAACAATATCTCAATCAAAGACTTGCCAAACAATCTAACAGTAAATAACCCAACCAAAGAACCACCAAGGCCACTCCCACCAACATTAACAGGGCAAGCCATTAGAATATAAATTGGGAACAAACCCAACTCCCTCCTAAAACTGATGTTACCTAATTTGGTAATGAAACATCTACAAAACAACAACAACCAAAGTGCTCAAAAAGCACCAAGGAACCCTAATTTCCATCCTGAGCTACTACTATTCTCCTCTATCGGTAGCTATTTTGTCCATACAATCACAATCAGAAGGGAAGTGTCATCTAACTTTTAAACAGTATTAAGATCTTGGCATTTTAGAGTTTGAAGTCAGTATTGTTTTAAATTTCTACAGATGCTACTGGAGAAAGGATTCCTTTTTGAATATTTCAGGTTGCCTTTAGTTTTAGAAGATCTCTGACTTACATCCAGCTGACATTCCCAACTACATGTTCAAAGTATATATGTACATGAAAGTTTGACTTCTGCAATAACCAACTTTCTCAAGTTATTTTCCCAATTCAGAATTAGGAAGAGATGAAAGAAACCAAAGCTCACTTTCTATTCATCAGACGTTTCCTGTCTAGTCAGCCAGCTCATTTCACAAACTCAGTTTTAGATACCTGCTTTTATCCAATGCCCACAAGCCACCACTCCTCCCACATACAGAGAGTTGGGATGGCAGCCACAGCTGTTCTACCTCATTTCCTTGATTTTCTTATTCACTTACTGGCAGATATGCATGGCATCTAACATTAGCCACATCATCCTGGAATGCAAACTGAGATGAAACTGGCATGGTCTAGATACTTAATGTTTCATTTTTAGTTAATTACCCACCAAGAAAAGAAATGTTTTCTTCTATCATCTGGTAGAAACAGCTCCAGATAATTATAATTTAAAAAGTCAGGAAACAGTAGGAAAGCAGAGAGATTATTATTATTTGCATGCTGGCATAGCAAAGAGAGTTACCACAGACTACTTGCTGAACAGCCTGGATAGCCTTTTCTAAGTAAGACAAACTGGACAGCATATGACCATAACATTTCAGATTTTATTATCAAAGCCTTTCTTTAGAGAAGCTACAGTGTTTTGGATGCTGAAATTCAAAAGAAATAGAAACTATCAAGTGGTGGCAGTGGGTAATTAAGTCTTAGTTTTCCCAACTCTTATATATACATAAATATATCCATTTTTGTCTTCCAATCTATTAGTTTCTTCAAGATGACAGATGAAAAGCAGGTAGTTAAACTTCTTCTGTTACAGACCTATTCTCTATGCCTTCTCATGCCAGAGTTCATATTCCCACAGAAAATAAAGCAAGCAATATAGCATATAAAGATATATACTATATTGCAGGCTTTCATAATTTATGATCCATCAAACCAAAACAACTTGATAATAATTGCAATGCTTTAGGGCAGGTGTCTCCAACCCCCAGTCTGTGGTCTGGCACTGGTCCATGACATGCCAGAAACCAGGCCATGCAAACAAGCGAAGCCCCATCCGCGGGATGCAGGCAGCAAACGAAACCACGCCACCTCCGGTCCACAGAAAAACTTCTCTCCATGGAATCTGGTCTCTGGTGCCCCTAAAGGTGCCTGCATTCAGGGGTGGGATTCACATAATTTACCTACCGGTTCGCCCAGCAGCACCAAAAATGTGAGTGCGCTTGGCTCACACACGCTGCTTGAAAACATGGCAGCACTCAAAGATCGCCCTTGGTGTCAGTGCTGGTGAGCTGAGCTTTTGTTTAGCTCAGCTGAGGCGCAGCAATCCACTCTGCCACGCCAATCAGCTGAGCTAAAAAAACAAGGGAATATAGGACAGGGAACGGCGGGGGGCGGGAGAATGGGGCCAACCAGAGGTGGTATTTGCCCGTTCTCCGAACTACCCAAAATGTCCCCTACCGGTTCCCCAGTGCTCAAAGAAGATCCTGAAAGGTCAAGACCAGATGCAAATCCGGGGGGGGGCTGGATGCTGTCTCCATAGCTACGAGAAGGAGTATATCAGGTAAGACCAAGGCCCCTTCTCCTTGCTAGTGGAGACAGCATCCGGGAATGGGACATACCAAACCTGGCTGTCCTAGTGGGCGGGAGTGGCCCGGTCTTGCACCTCCTGGTCCGATCAAACACGTTGCAGTACATGCCGACCAAAGGCAGCCTCTGCTGATACATACGAGTCCAACTTATGGTTTCGTATGAACAGAGATGGAGAAGACCAGGTGGCTCTTTGACATACTTCCTAAATTGAAGCTTGCATTGCCCAAACGGCCGAAGTAGCCGCACTCCTTGTAGAATGAGCGGTGACTTGTCTCGGCTGTGATAAGGCCTGAACCTCATAGGCCTTGGCAATGCAGGCTCTGATCCACCGCCCAACAGTAGAAGAAGAAAGGAAACTAGAAGTGATTCAGATCTACGAAATGAAGAAGTTCGTGAAATGTAGATCTTGAGTGCTCTGCGAACGTCCAGCATGTGCCACTTGCGTTCAAGCTGATGAGGGCAGAAATTTGGAAGAACCAGCTCCTGGGACCTGTGGAACCACGAATTAATCTTGGGCACGAAGATAGGATCGAGACGCAAGACAACTCTGTCCACGTGGAAAACACAAAGTTCAGAATGAATGGACAGCGCAGCCGGCTCCGAAATTCTGTGGGCCGATGTCACTGCCACTAGGAAGGCCACTTTGTAGGACAGATGTCGCAGGCTGGCCTCCCGCAGAGGTTCAAATGGGTTCTGTGTAAGGAAATTGAGAACCTTTGACAAATCCCAAGTGGGATAGCGATGAACAACAGGAGGACGCAGGTTGGACACCCCCCGCAGAAATTGATGAACTACTGGATGTTGGGATAAAGAATCTTTGGCCCCTCAAGTCAAGATAGATGACAGATCCTGCTCCGAGGAATCCTCCATGGACTGGCTACTGACAGACCGATGAGATCTGTGAACCAGGGGCACCTGGGCCAGTGAGGGGCCAGCAGCAGAAGCTCCGCCCTCTCCTCCAGGAGTTTCCAAATGACCCTCGGGATTAGAGGAAGAGGGGGAAAGGTGTACAGCAGACCCTGAGGCCAAGGGCTGTGCAACACATCCACTCCCTCCGCGCCAGGGACTGGAAAGCGGGAGAAGAAACGATTAAGCTGGACATTGTCCCGGGTGGTGAATAGTCGACAGAGGGAAGGCCGAACCTGTCCGAGATCTTCCTGAAGAGTGCTGGATGAAGGCGCCACTCCGCGTGGTCCACTGTGGACCGGATGAGCCAGCCCGCTTGAACGTTCGCTACTCCCGAGATACAGGCCGCTCAGATGGACAGGAGATTTTGTCTCCGCCCACATGCCTAGCTGCAAAGCCTCCTCCATGAGGGCCTTGGAATGAGTGCCCCCCAGCCTGTTGACATGAGTTTTCACTGCGACATTGTCCATGAGAACTAGTATGTGTTGGCCTGAGACCATGTCCCGGAATTCTCTGAGGGCAAGATGAATCGCCCGAAGCTCTAGCCAGTTTATATTGTGCAATAGGTCCTCCAGGGTCCATTAACCCTGAGCCATGCAAGATTTGAGATGTGCTCCCCAACCCGACAGGCTGGCATCTGTCATCATGACCAGGTGGCGCAGCTCCTGGAACATGCTGCCCCTGGAGATGGCCTCCGAGGTCCACCACTGAAGTGATCGAAGGACCTCCAGTGGAATGCTGACCTGTCGTGGAGAGGTGCTGCTGCCTTCCCTCTGGAATGGGAGCAGGTACCACTGGAGGCACCTGGAGTGAAGTCGAGCCCACAGCATGATGGAGATGCATGAAATCATCTTCCCCAGCAGCTGGGACAGGAGTTGAAGAGTCGCTGAGTGATCGCGCCTGATGGCAACTGCCATGTCTCTGAGGCTGGATTGGCGCTCCAGTGAAAGATAAACCCTGGATTCGACTGTGTCGATGATCGCCCTGAGGTGTTGAATATGAGTGGTGGGAATCAGGTGACTCTTGGCCCTGTTTATGGAGAACCTGTGGTCCTGAAGGACATGAATGGTAGTCTCCAAGTCCCAAGCAGCCTGGGCTTGAGAAGATGACTGGATCAGAATGTCGTCCAGGTAAAATTGAATGTGGACGGGAAGGCTGAGCAGATGACCTGCCAGGGATGCCATCAGTTTGGTGAACACCCGAGGAGCAGAGGAGAGACCAAACGGCAGGGCCTGATACTGGTAATGATTGCCTGCATAATAAAAATGTAGGTACTGTCTGTGGGCGGGGAGGATGGGGGCATGAAGATATGTTTCCGTCAGATCAACTGATGTGAGGAAGTCACCCCTCTTGACGGTTTCCAAAATGGATTGGAGGGATTGCATCTTGAACCGTCGATAAATGATATGACAGTTCAGGGTCTTGAGATCCAATATCGCCCTCCATCCCCCCGAGATTTTGAATGAGGAAGAGAAGAGAATAGAATCCCCGACCTCGTTGCTCCTCCGGAACCAGTTGTATAGCACAAATCTCGAGCAGATGTTTTATGGCCAAATTCATGAGGAGTCTTTTTGATCTATTCTTAGAGATCGGGTATGGAATGAAAAAACTTGGAGGGGAGGACAGAAATTCTAGGGAGAGGCTGCCCACACCGTCTCCCTGACCCAGGCGTCCGTGGTGGTCTCCTCCCACTGATCGGCAAAAATTGACAGCCGACCCCCAATGGGATGGGAGGACACATCTTCCTCTTTACCGTCTCTGGGGGCGACCCCTCCCCCCCAAAAGGACCTCTTGGGAGGGTACCTGGGGGCCTGTTTGCCCTGCTTGTCCTGCGGCTGACCCTGATGGGAAGGGAAAGTTCGTTGGTAGCGTTGGGACCTGAACCCGCCCTCCTGCCCTCGAAAGGACAATGGGCAATAGTAAGGAACTGGCCAGGCTTCTGATCTGCGGGAAATGGAAGGCAGAATCTTTCGTTTGTCCCGGGATTCTACCAGAAGTGGCTCTAAGGTTTCCCCAAACAAGGTAGACCCCGAAAAGGGGGCTGACACCAAGCGCCATTTATTACGGGCATTGGCTTGCCACCGCCGCAGCTACAAAAGATGCCTGAAAGCTACAGAACTCCCAATGGCTTTTGCCGAAAAACGGGATGCATGAAGCTTGGCATCTGCTGAAAATTCCAAGGCTGCCATAACATTGTTCAAATCATGATGTGACTTTGTGTCATCTACCGGAAGCCTGTCCTGTAATTGCCTGAACCAAAGCAGAGAGACCCTGTTAAAAAAGGAAGCTGCTGTGGAAGCTTTCACAGCCCAAGCGTTAGCCTGATGACCCTTGAAGAGCAATTGTTCTGCTCATTTATCCTCAGGTCTCAAGGCTTCCTCCGGGACCCCAGTGGCAACTGAAGGAGAAGCCAGAGCTACTACCGGCCCGTCCACCATGGGAATCTGGAGAATGTTAGAAAGACCAGATTCCACGTTATAAAAACGTCTCTCTATACTACTGGGATTGGGACTGGAACCTGGCGAAGCCCACTGCCATTGAACAATGTCAAGAAACATTTTGGGCACAGGAATCTCCTCCGTCTCCACCGTAGGTTCCACAAAGAGAGTGTCTGCCGGATTAACAGATCCCGAGGTCAATGAAGAAGGACCTAGATCAGACCCCAAACGAGTGGTGGTCTTGGCCTTGAAAAGTAAGGATCTGAAAAGCTGAGGGCGAAATAAACCAACTATTGAAGGATGATCGGGCGGGAGGCCCTCATCCTCAGATAAATCAAATTCTCTGATCTCCCCCTCTTCACCCAAGGAGGCAGCATGACCAGAAGAAGAGTGAGACAGGACCTCCTCACGATATTGACCTTCCTCATCCAATTGAGGCAGAATCTGCTGATGTTCCTGGGCCCTAGGGGAACTAGATCTTCTATAAGGCCTCTGCTGTAACCCAGCGGCAATGCCCTGCTTAATGGCCTCAGAAATCCATGCTTCCATACTGGCCTGAACAGAGGGCCCAAAGTGCTCCTCCAAGTGAAGGCCTGGAGCGGTGGGAGTGAAGGTCGCTTCCACCCTAGAACCCCTGCGGGGCTGGGCCTGGGCCTAGGCCTAGGAAGGGATGAGATCCCTGGAGGATGGCACGAAGCCAAAACACGTCTCACTGTTGCCGGGCAAATCCAGAACAGGCACCCCAGGGGGTTGCTCTCCCCGTATGGGGAGGGGGGAAGGAGAGAAAGATCTTGTAGGTTGTATCCCCTGATGCCCACTGGGCCTCTGAGAGGAGGACTTTTGGGCCTTGGCGATGACTTTTTCAATAGCCTTGTGCCTGCTCTGGTCTTGCTTGTTTGCCCTCTTGGAGGATCTATGGGACCAGCCAGAGTGAGACCCCTCTGAGGTAGCCCTTCTTTTGGAAGCCCTGGTAGTGACTTCAGTATGGCCGCGACTGCTGCTGGACGAAGGAGAAGAACCTCCCTCTAAAATGGCCACTCGGCTTGAAGTGGCGTCCACCATCTTGGATTCCTCCATGTGGCTCAGAAATATGCCCCCAAAGTATCGGCAGTCAGCGAGGGAAGGCAGCATGCTCCAAGGAACAGAGGCTACAAATGCTGATGAAAGAGGCTACAGCTAGAGAGTTCCCTGGATCAGCAGCCCCGAGGGGAAAAAACTCCAGCCACGAGGGGAAGAAAAATGGCATCCCAACAAAATGGCGCCTCCCGCGCTCAGGATCCCATAGCTGCGGAGCTAGGCTCATGCGCTACTTGGGGAAGGCCACTGCAGCTGTTAGGCGGTCGGGAGGATCCCTGGCTAGGATCCAACACCCCCTGGAATGATCCGCTCGATCTAGGTGAAGCCGAGCGGATCGGAATGGACTCACCCACTGTAATGGCAGCACAGAGTCCCAGCTCTCCTGCTGCAATCCTTTGTAGAGCCTTCCGGCGCTGTGGAGCAAAGGCTCATGTGCACAAAACTTGTGCTGCCAGCCGACAGCAATCACCAAGGGAATCTCTCTCTGCCTCTCCAAGGATCAGGCAGAGTAAGCACTCATGCATGCTGTCCTGCTAGGAATACCAGCCGGTAGCCTAGCCACCGCAAAAGCGGCCCTCGGCGGTGTCAGGCAAGCCCTTCTCTCCGGTAACAATTTAAATTGCAGATGGAAATGCAAGCTAATTTTTCCAAAAGGCTTGGAAACAGCAATCAGGAACGGGAGCTCTTTAAAACCACGTCTTGTCCAAGATAAGACTGAGTCTAAAAAGTGGAAGTCACAGGAAGAGGAGGCATGTCATCTACTTTGCAGACTCAGTCCTGTTGGGTAATAGACTGAGTTAACCCATTCGTGGATGCTGTCTCCACTAGCAAGGACAATGGCCATTACCGGTCCAAACCGGCTGAATACCACCTCTGGGGCCGCTGCATTAGGTGGTGAAGCATTAGATGAAGCATTAAGTGGTCTGGTGATTATTTAATTCTTGCAATCTATCTGGGAATGTAAAACCAAAAGTCAAGCCTCTGAAAGAGTGCAAATCCGGCAGCTGTGTTTGACTTGTAGAGTAAAAAGGTAGTACAGGTAAGCTATATTTTGAACATAATGTTGGTATATACAGTATGTATATATAAGATATAATAGTGATTTCTCTTAAAATTTAATCTTAAGGCAATGAATTCAGATTTTAGTTAGAAAAGATAAGACTAGGATATGAATACAATACATAAACACAGTTATATTTACCCATGATGCAGCCTAATTCTTTGAGGTTCCATTACATTGAAAAACAAATAACAGACTAGAAATATGCAATTTGACTATTTTGAGGTTTTTATATATCTAAAACATTTCCTTAATCCCGCAGAAACATCTAATAAGGTGAAGAATATGGTACAGAATCAGATTCTTAAAAAGTAATAATTTAATAAGAAGGAAAAATAAAGAGGCTGGGGAAGTAATTATAATGGAACTGCCTCTCCCAAAAATATGACCTCAAACCCAGGGAAAAAACTGTACATGATTTAAGATAAAATAGAATTTAAATGAAATCATGGATCCTATTTGCATGAACTGCACTGGCACCTACATAAAGGAACATTTTGCTAATATATTTAAAAGAAGGGACTCAACTAAGCATCTAATTGAAGGGAGATTTCATATATGTATACATATAGGTACATCATATCACTTTTCAAACACAAAGAAATATTTCTGAAATCTTTTTCAATTTTTAAGGATGCATGCCCCTTTGGAGGCATGTAGAAATATATACAACATAAAGCCTCCGAGTTAATTTACCTGGCAAAGGGATGTTCAGTTAGTTTCTTTTTGCCAAGTACCCTGCTATTTCCCAAGATTACTAACAGCAAATAGGAACCCTTTAAGCAATCATGGCAGATGTCAAAATATATGCATACAGGAAAATAATTCAATAATGATCCTATTCATATATTTCCTTAACTAATATTCAGTGTCACCTGAAAACAAAGAATACGCTTTAGGACACCAAGTAGCTGTAAAAGATAAAAGATTTTTAAAATAAGTCACACTAACTAGAAGTTTCATTTATTGCAGCTAAGATCAAACACACACTGAAGATAATGGGATAAAATACCCATAATAGTTCAGAAAATTACTCCACAGATGCAAGCTATATCCTAAAGCTTCAGCCAACATGTTCATTAGCAATTGATTCTGGAAAGTGTAATCCCAATTGCTATTCATGATTTAAGAGCATATGAACTATGTAATGTGCATATGGTTTGCTTTGTCAGAACTATCTGGTAGGACAATAATTATTTTGTAATTATTTTGTGGTGTTTCTGCCTAATTATTAATTCCCAAAACCAGGATGCACTATTTTATATACATGAATTTACAACTCTGGAACCTTGAACAAAATGGAGCTAATCCATATATAGTACAGATAAATAAAATTATGTACATAGTGGCACCCACTGGGGAGGAAAGCTGCCCATAACAGAAGATAAACCTGTCCCCATTGCTTACATATACATACTCTCAAGTCTGGCTCCTTGGAATCAAAGAGTTGAGAAAGAATAGACACGGCTGAATCTCACTTAGACAAAGACAAAGACTAAAGATATGAGTAAAACCCAGGAGTATATGGGCTTCTAAGGCAGAAAGAACAGAAGGGTGTGGGCTCCTGTGTGGAAGAATACTTGATCACTTATGGCAGCGGTTCTCAACCTGTGGGTCGCGGCCCCTTTGGGGGTCGAACGACCCTTTCACAGGGGTCGCCTAAGACCATCCGATGGTCTTAGGAACCGAGACACCGCTCCTCTATCCATCCACATACGAGTACCCAGGGACAGTGCGACACACGGGTGGCCCTTGAATGCGCAGGCACCGACGGAAGGGCCGCGCACGTTAGCCCATCTTGGTGCCACGCCCTCTTTGTCACTTCATCGCTTCTTGCCTGGCAACGCGCACGCGCGGGGAGGGGGAGGGGTCATGGCGGCGGGGCGGGGGTCGCGGCATTAGGAAGGTTGAGAACCACTGACTTATAGTATGCTGCTTCTGAGTCACAGCTGGCATTATAGACACTGGTAGCATGAATCCTGGACAAAAGGCAGGATTTTTCTGCTTGAGCTAAAACTTATAGTGCCAACAGGTAATGGTATTTTAAATCCAAAAATGTCATTTTGAAGTATAAATAAATAACCTGATAGATCGAAGAATTATTAAGGGAGAGTAAACTTATCTGCAAATCAAAAAGTCTTCCACTAAAACTAATGTCATATCTGCCAAGACATTTTTTTTAAAAAAAATCATGAAACATACTATAAGTATCTATTACTTTGGAAAAGTAAGTACTTTGGAAAGCAAATCAAAAGTAAGTACTTTGGAAAGCAAATCAATCCCTCTTCTTCCAAATTATTTTGATGCATAATTACCTAAAGAACTGTAGTTGGAGTATATTGGAATATATTGGAATATATTTGCATATTGTATATTGGAATTTATTGGAATATATTTGCAGTTAATATTAAAAAAGATGAAAAAATAAAACATCTGCAAATACTGATAAATTTGCCTTATTTTTAATTGTGCTGACTGATGAATTTAACATCTTAGGATAAGTACTTCTACTGAGTATGCACAATTGTGAAACATAAAGTAAAATAATAATAATAA
>QLTV01000584.1:539813-570540 GCA_003457575.1 Thermophis baileyi
TACAATTTTCTTTATTCCCTTATGATATTTTTAAAAATTTGTATTTTATATTATAATAAACTTTAATAAAAAAAAAAAAAAAAAAAAAAGTTGAAAAAAAGTAAAAAAATAAAAAAAAAATAAATTAAAAAAAAAGATGGCAGCCCCCACGGACCGGCAACCACCGATCCGGTTCAGATGACATCACTAGCGGGTCGCTACCGGTTCGGGCGAACCGATCCGAACCGGTAGGAACCCACCCCTGAGTTGGTGTGTTTGTATGTCTGGATGTGTATGTGTGTATGATTAAAAATAATGGCCAAACATATTTCTTACTAAATTGCAAGGAAGAAATGGGATGCAAATATTTTAAAGAAATTAAATTTAACCTTTTGGACTGTAAAATATGAATAGCTGCTTCTTGATAGCTGCTTTCAAATGGCCAAGATCTGAAGAATCATGCTAAAAAGATTTGTCAGTTTCTTACCTTTTACTCTCAATTTCCAAGATCACTTTTTCACAACATGAAGCAATATTCATATTCATGATAATTTCTTATTTTGCCAGTGAACCTTACCAAATAACATCACATTGCTAAAAATTTAGGGATCTGTAAACTCTGCTTTGCCTTTCTCTTTATTTCCTTTTGTAGCCACACAAAACAAGGTTGCCTAGGATTATATTAATAACATTTTAAATATATAATACTATTTAAATTCTACATAAAAAGAAAACATGGGGGGGGGGAGGAATCAGTAGTACCTCTAACACATGTTGAAGGTGGAGTTCTTCCTTTTGATAAGGTCTACCTTGCTTTTCCTAACAAGTGATTGTGCAATTTGTAGTCCTCACAAGCTGGCTTTGGAATGGGACAACTCACCATAGCCAACTCATCGCAGGACAAGTCAATAATTCAATTTAATTATTTAACATTATTAAAAACAAATTTTATTTTTTGTCATTCACATTTCATTTTGTTCCTCCTTTGGCATCCTTTTTTTAATGATTCTATTCCACCATTTCTTCTATATTAGTGTAACTCTTGTCCTGTGGTGAGTTATCCCACAATGACTTGGCTGTGGTGAGTTGGCCATGGTGAGTTGGCCAAGGCGAGTTGTCCTAGACCCACTGGCTTTGTGGAGTCACACAAACTGTTAAATTGTTTCCTAACCTCCCAATCCAAGATGATTTGTACTACTTCATGTTTTAATATTGCCCTGATCCTAGTGATGCCTTTCTCTTTCCATGTGAATTATTCCATTTAGGTTGCACAAATATTGCTATTCACAAACTGGTGATTTGAATGTGAAGCACAGATTGTAATGGATACTATGTAAAATCTTGAATTTCCCATATCAAATTATTTTGGCTTCTAAAGAGAAATACAGGGTAGTTGGAGTTGCCGATTAAACCAGGAAATAAAACTGGCATGCATGCATTATAAAGAGTTTGTAAAGCCAGGCACAGATGGCAGTAAATCATCCTCTAAGAAATGGGCTCATATATCTGGCAAATGAACAATCTTGTATTCCACTGCTATGAGGTATGGAAACCGTATAGTGAAATCTCCATTACTCATTCTTTCTCCTTTAAACACTTCACTATATTAAAGCAAGCCTATAAGAAGAATGAGTACACATCCAAGCATATACACATCATAATAAAACCATGGACTAGAATATGCTATACCAGTGATGGATAACCTTTTCCAGACTGAGTGCCCAAAGCGCCTGAACCCCCAAAATGCAATGCACGTGTGGCCTCTGCACATGTGCCCCACCATGCATGCACAACCCCCACACATGCCCCCCGTGCATGTGTATGCGTCCCCCGCACACAACCCTCCCGCGTATGTGCGGCAGAGATCCGAAGACCAGCTGGCAGGCAGGAGGCACCCGCACATGCGCGGCAGAGCTGAACTGGGGTGATGGCTTGCATGCCCACAGAGAGGGTGCTGCGTGCCACCTCTGGCATGTGTGCCATAGGTTCACCATCACGATGCTATACATTTAAAAAAAACACTCTGGGTAACAAGTTCTTCATTTTAGTAGAAGGGAAAATCAATTACAAATTAAAATGCCTCCCCAACTTAGATGTTACATCACATTGAGCATTTTTCCAAGTTTCAAGATCTGAATAGACCTTATATCTTTTTGCTTTCCACAAATGTAATTGGGTCTGTTGCTTTTATCTGCCATGACAGCTCCTGTTCTGCTAATGTAGTTTTATTATAGAATGCTTGATTGCTGCAATTATGTGTCAATTAGTATGCATGCCACCCCAGAAAGAGAATCTCATCTGAGAAGTTTCATCAAGAGGCATCCCCTAATGGACTCCCTTAGAACAAATAGAAATATTTCATGATATTTCAATTCACAATTGTTTCTAAAATAAAGATGTATGTTTTAAAATAGTTATATTCCTACATCCTCCTGCATAGGACTATGGTTGACAGCATTGCTATTTTAGATCCCCAAAGAAGAAAAGTTATGTCTCTATTAAGCTACAGTCATAGAGCTAGAAGATTAGAGGTGACCCATCCTGGACTCCCCTGTTGATCAGAGCATGGAGAAACACTCAGGTGAAGAAATTAATATTTTCATATTCATAGAAAGGCAGCAGGCTCAAAAGCCAGATGTTCAGACTGGTTTTGGCATTTTGGCTACCTATCAAGTCCTTTCCAAGAGTCTGGAATAGGCAGATCTGGATATTTATTATTATTATGGTTTGTTGCATAATCAGCCAGATATTCAGATTGGATTTGGCATTTTTGTTTACCTATAGAGTCCTTTCAAAGGACCTGAGATAGGCAGATCTGGATGTTTGACGGTGCTACAGATGTCATCGCAGGATATCTGTAAGTATAAGTAAAGCCTCCTTTTGCAATTGTCTGATGGCGAATTTGTCAATGCCAATGGTGTTTAAGTTTAAGCCAATGGTGTTTTGGGGATTGCACCCAAGGCACCTATTACTATTGGTACTACTTTTGCTTGCTTTTGCCACAGTCATTCTACTTTTTTTTAGCAGGTCTTTGCAGTTTGTTATCTTCTCCAGTTCTTTCTCTTCTATTCTGCTATCTCAAGGTACTGCCATGTGCACTATCCACTTTTTTGTTTTTCTTATCGACAGTTGTTAAGTCTGGATATTATGTGGCAGGTGCCTGTCTGTTTGAATTCTAAAGTCCCAGAGCAATTCAGCCTGTCCATTTTCTATGACTTTCTCTATTTTATGGTCCCACCAGTACTTGCTTGCAGACAAATGATATTTCTTGCAGATCTTCCAATGCACCATTGTTGCTACTTTGTCATGTCGTTGCTTGTTGTCAATCTGTGTGATCTTCTTGCAATAGCTATCCAGGTGGTCCACTGTTTCTTCAGATTCTTTGCATAGGCGGCATTTGCTGTCTGTTGCTGTCTTCTCAATTCTGGCTTTGTATGCATTTGTTCTTAAGGCTTGGTCTTAAGGCTTAAGAATTAGCCCTTCCATCTCTTCCTTCGACTTTCCTTCTCTTAGCCATTGCCAGGTTTTGTTATTATCTGTTTTCCCTGCTACTTTTAAATGTACTAGCCATGTAATGCTTTGTCTTCCTGTGCCTCCATTTTGTTCTTTCTTGTAGGCCAGTTTAATCTCTCCAGTAGTCAGTAAGCCTTCCTGGTATACTAGCTTCAGTGCATCTTTTTCACTACTCTTTGGATAGTCTTCCAATGCTACGTATATGATCTACTGTTACTTCTGCTTCTTTGAACAATATGGAATCATTTGATGATGTTTAAAGCTTAAAAAAACTTTTTTAAACTAATGCCTTGATTGCTTATTTCGAATAGCATGCTATTGAGCATCCAAAATCAAGTCTTCAGTTTCTTTTTTTATGTTCCAGTTGTAGGCCATTGCTGCCTTTCTCCTGATCTTTTATAGAAATTGATTATATAATGGTTCTCCTTGCCAACGTTCCCTCTAACAAGGGAAATCGCTGCGCGGCAGTTTGAAACTGCTGCGCGGCAATTCCCTGTCACGTGCGCGGCCGCGCAGCACGTTCCCTCTGACATGGGAAATCGCTGCGCGTCAGTTCAAAACTGCTGCGCGGCGATTCCCTGTGATGTGCGCGGCCACGCGGCCGCGCACCTTAGAGGGAACAGTGCTCCTTGCCAGCATTTTGTACCTGTTTTTATTAAATTATTTCAACATTCATTTTTGTCTCCTGTACATTTAATAAGTTTCAGTTCTTAACTTCCATCAATGCTTGTTCTTAGCTGTCTTTTACATAATCAGCCAATGAACACTTTTTTCTATGACAGTTTGTTTGACTTGAACTAAACATTTACCTCATTTCTATGGCACAAGTATAATTTTGTGAATATTACTATAGGGATACAATGCATAGTGGATATTTTTTGTCTTTCAGTCCAAATTGTCCAGTTCACCTTGTTCAGTTAATAACTTCAGCACTGTATCACAGGTACGGCCCAGGTACTGGTGGCTTTGATGATGTTTCCACAATTCAATTTTGTCATTAGCAATTGGGTTTATTCTTTCTTTTTAAATAGAAATGTTCTGTAATATTCTTTATTTGTTAAGTTTTCATTTTTAAAAAAAACAAAGACTATTTTTATGGTCTCTATTCTAGTCCTTCTTGACAACCAATAAAATACAAATATTTCAATCTTGTTCTTACTGGCTGCTATTAATATGTTTAGCAAGGATGTGAGAAACAAAACAGCTGAGGAACTGGAGAAAAGTAATCATAATTACATTCTTTTGAATTGTAGAAACAGACTTTTCAGTCTTACAGAAGATTCCCAAGATAGCTTTTTAATTAAAACTATTTTAAAAAAGCATGGTTACCAAATAGCATAGATGTATGAAGCAGTCTCATGAATACATGCTCCTACTCATTGTTTTAATTGCCATCTAGGATTGCAGGTGTAAATAAACTTTTTTTAAAAAAAATGCCTAAGCCTGGCTAAGACTGGCAAGAGTATTAATATAAAAAACTATAGAAACAAAAGCATAACTTGAAACATACCAAGAGAGTGAATAAACAGCACAGTTTTCAAGTGCTGCTTTAAACTTAAGTTACCTAGTGGATAGATCTCAACAGAGAATATGTGAAAGCTAAGGAAAGGTTTTATCCAAACCTAAATGCATCTGCCAAAACGCTTCTGATGAAGTCCTGTAGGGTTAAGCAGGGCTCCTATAAAAGTAGATGGTCTTTTAGATACTGTGCTACTTACAATAGAATGCAAACTGAATATTACTTTAGTGAGAATGCAATAACCTTGATAAAACTGTCATTTTTAGGCAACTAGGAAATTGTATATTTGTATATGTAATCTAGCTATTTGCTCTTTGGCATTCAAATCATCAGATAACATTATGCCAACTAATGGCATAAAAACATCCTCACTAGAGAATTACATGATCACCATGATTACTGAAGTAATTTAGTAGGATTTCCAGTGGGAAAAGAATGAAAGTAGGCACCCTAATGAGATCAAATATGAAGACAAACCAGAAATGACAATGTTATCAAATCTTGATTTCTTTAAAAAAAATGTCTTTGCATATTAACTTTATAAAAAGTAATAGGTCAATGTGAAGACCTTTAAGCAACTGAAAATATGGATAGATTTGTTGGGCAGATATACAGTAGTATTCTGCACAGCATCATGGTGGCAGATTACATATTCAGATGGGGGGTCTCACACCATTAATTCTAAAATGTAAAGAAAAAGGTCTTTGCAAATTCAATCGGTTACGTCTTTCACTTAATACTTTCTCCGTA
The DNA here is from genome assembly GCA_003457575.1 of Thermophis baileyi. Lineage (NCBI taxonomy): Eukaryota > Metazoa > Chordata > Lepidosauria > Squamata > Dipsadidae > Thermophis > Thermophis baileyi. The sequence goes on from QLTV01000584.1 coordinate 545,575, forward strand.
TCTGTCTACCCTTCAATCATCTGTCCATTTAATTGGCATTTAGTTAAACACATTGGAAAGGGAATGGAGCAGAGGTGGGTTTCAGCAGGTTCTGACCAGTTCTGGAGAACCAGTAGTGGAAATTTTGAGTAGTTCAGAGAACCGGTAGCAGAAATTTTGAGTAGTTCAGAGAACCGGTAAATACCACCTCTGACTGGCCCCACCCCCATCTATTCTCTGCCTCCCGAGTCCCAGCTGATCGGGAGGAAATGGGGATTTTGCAATAACCTTCCCCTGGAGTGGGGAGGGAATGGAGATTTTGCAGTATCCTTCCCCTGGAGTGGGGTGGGAATGGAGATTTTACAGTATCCTTCCCCTGCCATGCCCACCAAGCCACACCCACCAAGCCACGCCCACATAACCGGTAGTAAAAAAAATTGAATCCCACCACTGGAATAGAGCTGTAGAGGAAAGATGGGACAGAGTTCAGCATGCCATCATCTATATATTCTTTCAAATATTTCACTTATGGCATCATCCTTCATTTTACCCACATAAACATCCTAAAAATTTAAAATTAGTCTATACATGTAGTGGCATATTTTGTAGTCATTTAAGAAGAGACCTTTCTAAATGATATTTCAGCAAAAATTTAGTTGTCATTAGAGTCAGACCTAAGCTAGTCTTTTCTTGTTGAATTCATTAAGAACAGTTCCACATAAAATTAAGCCCGATTTAGATCAGAAAGAGAGTAAGTTCAGATCCATTTTGAGGCCACTGTGCTTCCTATAACATCTTGGGAATACCATAATTCAGAAGCTGGAAACTTTTTCTCCTATAATGCTGTAGGTCGAAAAACATAGTCATCCATTAATACAGGTAGTCCTCAGCTAATGCCCACAATTTGGATCGGAATTTTGGTCGCTAAGCAATGCATTCATTACATGAGTCATCACATGACCAAGCCCAATTTTAAAACCATTTTTACTATGGTCATTAAGTGAATTATCATAGTTGATAAGTGAATCATGTGGTCAGTAGGTTAATCACATGGATGTTAAGCAAATCCAGCTTTCCCAATTGACTTTGCTTATCAGAAGCTGACTACAGTCATGATCATATGATTGTAAAATACTGAAACAGTGAGTCAACTGTGAGTCAGTTTCCAAGTGCCCAAATTGTGATCACAATATCACAAAACCACAAAGGTGGTGCACGGGCAGAACTTTGAGGATGGATCATAATCATTTTTCCCAAGGTCTTTATAACTTTGAACTATCAATAAACAAATAGTTGTAAGTCAAGGATTACCTATATGGCACACTAGACTTCAATCTTAAAACTATAGCATTTGTCAACTAACATTTTTTAAACACAGTTTGATAAATTAAAAAAAACAAGTACTGTAACACAGCAACAACAGGGCAGCATAAATATTTCATTCAGAAAAGATGTGATGGAAGAGCAGAATATGAATATTTTTGTCATTATTACCCTACTTGAAATATGTGTTCTGTTACTAAGTAAGTCTGTTACTATTTATCTAAAACATTATAGATGCAATTTTTCTCAGCTGTTGCTCTCAAAATAAGATAGAGTGGAATTATCATCTTCCTTTAAAACATACTTTTCCAATCTATTTGGAAGAATTTTCTCAACTTGGTATCTTCCAAATGCTGGATAACAATTCCAATAATCTCTAGCCGACATTACAAATGGCCAAGCTATTTGAAGATGATGAAGTAGACCGAAAGTGATCAGGAAGACATCAGGTAAGCAAACTCTGTTTCAGAAAGATTAATATTGGACATCAGCTGCACACACACACATACTCACTCACTCACTCACTCACTCACTCACTCACTCACTCACTCACAAACAATACCCAGCAGAGATCACCTTATAGAAAACTAGTGCAAATCTGATTAAACTACTGAGATCTTTTATATATGGGTATTTTAAAGGTTTGTAAGAAGTTAAATAAGCACAACTGATGTCCTACTATTGCAATATTATTCTGAAGACAAAAAAATGGAAAATCTTTGTCTTATAATAAATGCAGAGTAAAAAACATAATGGTATATTTTCACAACATAGTGTCACAATTTTGGAGTTCCCACAGCTCCAAATTTAAAGTTTTCCTCTCTAAAGACTGAAGCAAAAGACATCTACATATAAAACATGGAACAAGGCATTTCTCTCAAAGAGTTTTATATTTATATGTAGGAAATCAATTTGTATTACCAGTCATATCGTTCAAATCAGATGACACTGTGTAGTTAGAAGGTAATTTACTTGGCTGCCGAAGCAATTTGATAGTTGTTCTGATTTGTGATTTTCATTTAGTTTGTTAATGAAAAAAATTAATGAGCAATGTTACTGGAAGTACAGCTCCAAGAACTGGCTTTATTAAACATGCTTTCTACTGTATATTATGTTGATTGCACTGTCAGAGCCTGAACTTTGGCTACACAAACCAATCAATCAAACTGATGTGGAATTTTTGGGAAGGACTTTTTCACTTACCTTTGCACTGATTTGTGTTTTTGTCTAGGATTGCTTTTGTAGATACAATTTTTCCATACCTAAAAAAACAAAAGGGGAAAAATAATATTTTAGACATAAAGACATATATATATATATTTGTTTATTTTATTGTGATTTCAATCTCATTCAGTCACCTAACATGATTAAGACACAGAAGTAGATTTCACCACTGGCAAAAACTGTGACATTAAAAGCTCAGAATGCAACCTCTATGGCAGTGATGGCAAACCTTTTAGAGACCGAGTGTCCAAACTGCAACCAAAAACCCACTTACCGTACTTTACGGAGTATAAGATGCACTTCCCCCCCCAAAAGAGGGTGGAAATGTTGGTGTGTCTTATACACTGAATACAGTCATTTTTGGCCTCTTAAAACCCCGTCCCACGCGTCCCATTTTTGCCAAAAACAAGCCCGTTTTTTGCAAAATTGGGGTACGCAGAGGGTTTGGGGGGCCTGCAGAGTGCTGCTAGGAGTAGGGGAGGGCAAAAACGCGACACGTGAGGGATTTGGGAGGTGAAAAATGGGCCAGTATTTCGCAAAAACCCCAGGAGCACTCTGCAGGCCTCCCAAACCCTCTGCGCACCCTGTTTTTGCGAAAAACGGGCCCATTTTCGCAAAAACGGGGCCCACCAAGATTTCAAAGAGGTAAACCCCACACATCGCATTTTTGCCCTCTTCAGCCCCCAGGAGCACTCTACAGGCCTCCCAAATCCTCTGCGCATCCTGGTTTTGTGAAAAACGGGCCCATTTTTCACAAAAACGGGATGTGCAGAGGGTTTGGGAGGCCTGCAGAGTGCTCCTGGGGGCTGGGGAGGGCAAAAACATTTTTTCCTTGTTTACTTCTTTGAAATCTTGGTGCATCTTATACTCCGGTGTGTTTTATAGTCCAAAAAAATACGGTATTTATCGCAAAGTACAAACATGACAATTTAATCTGAACACTGAGGTTTTAGTTTAGAAAAAACAACTCATACATTAGCATCTTTTATCTTAAAAGAAAAACACAATAACAGAGCTTTCAATGATACAAACAACTTTTTATTGAAAGGTAAATGTTTGCATTTGGCATGCTTTTGAATTTGGGAAAGTTAAAAGAGTCAAGGCTTCTGGGTTATAGATGTGGTGTATGTACATAACACAGTGAATCTTAGACTTTTAGAGACAAGCTATGAAGAGTTTTAATTCAGGTTTTTCAGATAACTTTTAGGATGGGCTTATGAGCAGGTGGGGAAAAACCAAGTTACTGATCAGGAGGGTATTTCGGCTAACCAATAACTGGGACTCCTCCGCACAACCCTATTGAATAACATAAGAGCCAAGCCAGGCACATGGAGAGACGGCAGGGGAAGAAGAGTTGTTATTTCACTGCCTCTCTGCCCCCCCCCCAAAAAAAAACCCAGAGGGGAAATGGAGCATTCACCTTCTTTCTCCCAAAGCTTTCAGGGGCTTCCCGGCTGCTCCCAAGGGCTGCGAGCAGCAGCACGGAGGAGGAAAGCCCAGGCACACTCTTCCCAATTCGCCAGCCAAATTGCTCCCACCAGTTTCTGCAGGAAAGCCCTGCCACTGAATTGACTTGAAAGCAAAAGGGAGCCTTGGGGTGACCTTCTGCGTGAATCCTTCAGGTGCTGCTTCCTCCTCCACACCGGGGCGATGGAAAGGACCGCGGCACGTAAAAGGTGTGCACCGGATGGGAGGGGGGATAGCAGCATGCAAAATTCCTCGAGAAGAGGTTCCGCTTTTAAGGAGGAAGGGGGGAAGTTTTCCTTGTAACCCTGGCCGAGGAGTCTGGCATCAACAGCTCATTTTCTTCATCTTGCGGGAAGGCGAGCAAGATAGTCTAGCAGCTAGTGTGCCCACAGAGAGGGCTCTGAGTGCTCCCTCTGACACGCAAGCCATAGGTTCGCCACCACTGCTCTATGGTATGCCCAGCTTAAGGCTACCATTTTTGGGTGACTAATTCTGTTAATTAGTTGTTTTGAGCATCAACAAAGAAATCCAACCAGCTGAAAGCTTTAAGAGTTTGAAGTGGTATTTTCAGATTATGTTGATTATAGCAAGATTAATCTTGTTTGTTTGTTTGTTTCTCATCTCATAAGAAATGACTGGATGTTGTAAAATAATCAAATAAAAAACAATACATATATAAAACAAGCATTTAAAAATTTAAAAAGTCCATATTAAAAGTAGAGATTAATTAAAAATAAAATATATGCAAACCCCAAGCACTAGATGAGTACATCCACCTCAGTAGCGGAGCTATCTGGACAGCTCTAGTTCCTTGGGACTTGAGGGATTTCTGGAACATCAAAAAGGATCGAAGTAACCAAATGTTGGTGTGTGGAGGAGATAATATTGCATAAAGTGGCTCCTATAGCAAAGAAGGCCTGCTGCCAGGGATCCATGAAACATCGGTCAGATGGTATCTATAGCATGCACCCTCTGCCAATGGGATGAGCTGATATAATCGGGAAGATATGGTCCCACTTGGTCCCATGCCATTAAGAATTTTAAAGATTAAAACCAGCACCTTGAATTGGACCCAGAAGCAAACTGGCAACCAATGCAGCTCACAGATCAGAGCTGTAATATGTGCTATCCTAGGAGTACACATAACTGCCCTTGACAGTGCATTCTGCACCAGCTGAAGCATCCAAATACTCTTCACGTCACATGTAGTGTGCATTATGTCCAATCTGGAGGTGTCTGGACATGAATGAGTGTGAGCAGAGTTCCCAATCCAGGAACAGCCACAACTGGCATAAAACCTAAAGCTGTGCAAGCTGACTTGTCTGTGGAGTCCTTAGGGTTCTCTGATCTTGGTTATTTACTTTCAGATATTTCATTATCAAACTAATTAACATAATCAGTGCTAGATTAAAGTGAGGTTTACTCCCTTTATTTGTATTAGTGGCTTGTTCTGTCAGTGTTGGTAGGGTAGTCTTGGTGATTCCTTGATTGGGCTGTTGTTTGCTGTTAGCTTGTTTGTCTGAGTTGGCGGTTTCTTATTTGCGGTTTGTTTGCTTCTTGACTGATCAACCCTGAGTAACATATATTCTTTTCTATCAGTCACTTGTTTCTTTATTTCAAAGAATTCTGCTCCCAAGACTCTTAAAAACTGATCCTGCAGAAGAGGGGCATAAAGAAACCATTTGATAGACTAGCCAGGAATGAGGGATGCATTTACGTAATTATTTAGTGTAAGAGAAAAAGAAGCAGTGCATTTTGGTTTCAGTTCCTTTCACCCCCAAAAAGTTGGGAACCACAAACAGTTTCCTCCAGAAAGACTACTTAGGTCAGGCAATTCTACTTGGGGAATGTTGTCTTGAAGTTAACCTGGAGCCAAGCCATAGAGGGCCTTTATAAGTGAAAAACAGCACTTTAAACTGCACCCAGAAAGCTATTAGTGAGTCATTGAATTCTGGATCATTTGCACTTTCTAAATGGTTTTTAAAGACAGCCCTAAGTATATTAGGATGCTCCAGACAGGTTGTAATAAAAGCATGAGCCATAGCAGCAAGGTCTTTTTTCTCTAGGTTCCAATTGGCACACCAGCTGAAGCTGGTGAAGGACCCCGTATCATGGCCTCCACCTACTGTTCAAACAGAAACCATATATACATAATGTCGTCAAGTCACAGATCTGATGATCTGTGGTAGCATCCCCCACCAAAACAACACTGGCTCACACTGAAAGTCCCAACATGGAAACAATAGCTGTCTTACTGAGGCTCTATTTTAGTTATTTTTGTCTCATCCAAACCCTCACAACCTCCAGACATCAAACTTCAACAGAATCTTCAGTGAGATCCAGTGTGGACATTTATATTGGGCATCTTTAGCATACTAATGATATCAATCTCCAAAACAGTGACTGATCTCTCAAGACAGGTGTGTGTGTGTGTGTGTGTGTGTGTGTGTGTGTGTGTGTGTATGTGTGTGTGTGTGTGTGAAGGGAAAGTTTGAGACCGGGAGTTTATCTAGCACTTGTCGATGATAGGAAAGCTTCTTAAGAACAGGGTACACTTCAGTCTCATTCAAGATTGCTGGCAACATTTTCCCTATAATAAGGCACTAACCATATCATTTATTTATATATGAGATATATATCAAATATATAGAGAGATAAATATACTGTCTTTAAAGAAGATTTCAAGATATCAGTCATAGCATTGTTTCTTCTATTTTGCTCCATACCAACTGTTCTGTGAATGAGAATGACTGCCCCAAAGTCACCCAATGTACAATTACCTTATACAGCAAATCACCATACAACACAAAGCAGGGGTCAGAATGGTTCAATGAACCCCATTTCAGTTAAATTAAAATCTATTTATAACAGTACTTAAATCAGTACTAAAGAGATTTTTAAATGAACATATAAGGATTAGCACTGTGATAAAGAAGTAGGGTTTAAACAGGGATTGAAATGCTATGAGAGAAGGAGTAAGATTCAATTTAGAGTACATTTATGCGATAAATGAGCCATAGAGAAATAAAGATGTGGAATGCATACACTGCTTCTCAAAATATTCTTCCTGTAAATAGGAGTGAAGTTTAGATTATTCAGCAGATTTCTTTTCAGTATTACAAAAGGCATTTGTTAACTCCAGGTAGTGCTTCCTCTTGACACTGCTAAGCAATCCAAATTCCTTATTTTGAAGCTCCAAAGGCAGGAACCATCTCAGTTGCCAAAATGGACTTGTCTAGTTAGCTGAGCAGCTATATTGGATTTGAGTTCTCTAACAGCAGAATCACCTTCTTTAGATACTATAGGGGAAAGATACTCCAGCTTTATCAGTCCTCTAACACGACAAAGTCTGAAATCAGTTTGTTGAGTTCAATTTTATAGCTTTTTAGAGAAATAACAAGACTGTAAAACAATACTAATCCTTTGCTCCTGTTATTTTTTAGTTGATGTAAATCACCACCACTGCTGAAATTAGTGGGAATGAGAGAAATGGTTGGGCTTCTGAATTGACTTAATTTCTGGTTTATCATTGCTAGTGTATGAATCTCATTACTTTTAGCATGTTTTAAAATTATTCCCTTTTATCCCTGCTCCTTCAAATAAAACAACTTCATAAAAAGCACTCTATTACGTTGCATTTAACTTCATAAAGAGCAGCAAACCAATAATACTGAGCATTCTATAAAGTATAAATAACATACCGTAGTAATAGGAAATATAAAACAAATATCTGCTTATATTTTAAAAAAAAGCAAAACTCTAAATAAATGTATTTTTCAATAAATTCTGATAGTCAAAATAAATTATAATTTATCACAAACTATATCCCAGAAAACAGTGACAAATTACATCTATATATTTTAATCCATCCATCTATCTATCTATCTATCTATTTAGCAATCTATCTATCCATACCATCCATACCTGTCTTTATCATGTATTCATTTTGGAATAAGAAAGATACCCTCAGGGTCAAACCAGCTCCTCTTTCTGAAGCCTTCAGTTCTGAGGTAACCAGCACAGAGATAAACAGTGACTGAAAAATTAAGTCCCTTTTTTTACTAATTGCATTCTTCTCCTTCTGCTGGAGTTATCACAAATAGAATGAACTACTTATATCTCAAAACATCTCATAAACTTTCATGCAAGATTGAGATTGTGGGGGAAAAATAGGAAGACAAAGCATTTGTATCCCTCCCTCAGTTCCTGAATAAAAGGTAAGCTATAACTCCAACAAACAATTTATTAGACAGCTTAAAGACATTTTGCCTATAAAAGTGGCTGTATTGAAATCAAAATTCTTATATATGAAAATAATCACCCCCACTCCCAGCACTTCACTCAGGCATTTGGGCTTTGAGGTTAGGTAGCTTTATTTGTTCAATGTTTTTGTTTATGGTTTGGATGGTGTTTATGGCTTTGGATGTTTTTGTCAAACTCTTGCTGCTTTTAACACGTTACCCCATGCAGAATCACTTTTGGAAGATGGATGTCCTTATAAATTGTTTAAATAAATTATCTATTATGATTTATTTATAATTATGTACGTACTATCCCAAAGCTTCCTAAAACTCTATTCCATTCTATTGTCCATGCACAAGCTCTATTACCGGTAGATAAATGGGTCTACAACTGAAAAGACACGCTTCCAGATGGCAGTTCCTGAGAAAAGGGAGCAAGTGTACTGAGAGCAAGTGCACTGAATTAATCTTACAGTATCAGGCAGACAGATATTACTGTCTGGAAAGGCAGTAACAACCCTCTTCAACTCTGCTAAATGTCTGGACTCTGAACCATAAAGGCTCTTAATTGTATCCAGAAAGCAACTGGTAGCTAGTGCAGCTTTCAAAGTATAGTTGTTACATGGATGTATTAAGGCATATCCATAACTACAAAAGTTGCTACATTCTAGACCTGCTATAGTTTCTGAATGCTGTTCAATATTAGCACATTATAATATTTCAACAGATAGATGACTAAGGCATGAACGACTATGACTAAGGCTTCCCAATGTAGGAAGCATTATAATTGGTATGCAAGAAGGAACTATATGAGAGCTTCTTGATCACTGATGAGTGCAGAAGGACTCTCAAGTTACAATCCAGTTCTGAGCAGGAAAGCACAAACCTGTGCAGATCTAATGACTGTATCTGTGAAGTTTGATAGCTTATTGAAGGTTGATGAGAAATCAAGCAACACAAAAACAACATATAAAATCAATACATATGATATGGTTCTATCCCATTATTATATTATTACTGTCCAATTTTGGTTTAATAGCCATAGATTTATTAATATACCATTATGAAGATCAAGTTTCCGAAACAACAAATTTGGAATTTATCATTCTATGAATAACAATGGATCAATAAAACAAGCACAGCCAACCATTAAAAGTATATAGCACTACTGGCTTTTCTTAAACTCCAACACTTGGTTCACAACCTATTTCTATGGTGATATGGATTAAATCCAAATTGTATTCCTTAAAGAATCATAAAAATCCAAACCATACTTGCCATCATGTTTCACATTCGAACAAATGTACAGAATATACTTTACCAAAGTAGCACTTGTTTGCCAACATAGTTTAATACATGTCTTGCACCAAAATGCCAGGAAATGTTAGTTAAATTTTCAACTAATGGTAATGAGTTTTTAATAAATAAATAAAATGCATTTATAAATAGGATTATAAATTAATTCAGCAAGCTGTTTGAAACTGTTAAGGAACTCAATCTCCATATTCCTATTCCCATACTTTAATCTCTACACTATAGTGCCTCCCCAGAGTTACTTTAAGTAACTCTTTCAAGATTTAAATATTGGCAATTTATACGTAGGTTCTTATATTTCTAGTAGGATTTTGATGTTCCTGAGAATGAAATTTGCAAATCAGTAAATCAGAACTGTCTATGGATGTATCTTCTTACTGAGAAGCATAATGTCATTCACTTGTTTGTCTAGCTGCTGACTCAAAAATATTAAATAGAGAGATTATCCCATACTCTTATCTCATCAGTTTCAATTAATTGGTATGAAGAATTCTGCAGTTTTTCAAAATACAATCAAAACAAATGCCAGAATTTCTTCTAAAAGACATATGAAACAGCAGTCACTTTCTGAAGGAAAAAAGAGTCAGATTGTGATGTCAATCTTCTTTTGTAATGTAGCACATTATTCCAATCATCTTCAACCTTTTTCAGTGCTTGCATGTCTTCTGTTACATTTCAGTACTATTTAATCAAATATACATTATGGGATATATTAATATATGAAAAAGGTAGCTCTTCATTTGCAGGAGTTATCACTCTAGGGTTCTTCAAATGTGTTTTCCAGAATTCCCAATCAGCATGCTTATCCTAGCAGGGAAAATGGGAAGTTGGCATCCCAAGCCCATTTATGTCCTTTGTTTTTATTTTAAACTTTGCATCTGACCCTGTAAAACTAAGCTTCCTTTGAGGCTGGAGAATAACATATTCAGGGGATCCTGCCCTCTTTAAATCAGTCTCAATTACCATGTACACACAAAATCCATTAACTGAAAAAAAATACAAATATACAGAATAAATCTGAAAATAAATGGAAACTAGATTGTAACTATCACGGGAATAAAGATAACCTAATATACTGAATAACTGTAAGAGAACCAATAAACTCAAAGAATAAACATATAACATATACTAACATCATAAGAAAAAATGTATAAAGGTAACATCTCCTCAGCAGAGAAGATCCTCTCTCACATAACTATCTCCCAAATCTCAACCTCTGAGGACATGTAGAATTAAGAAATGCCAGGCCATTATTTCTGCATTTTATACATTTTTTCCATTGCCTTTTCTAATACCATCTATCTATTGAATTAATTTTTCTGAAACACAGAAAGAAAAAACCCTGAAAACCAGCTATCACCAAGGATAGTCAGCAAACAAACTGCTGCAACTTAAGCATTTTGCAGAGTTCACTCAGAGTGCACAAAAAGCACATGTGACCCCAGAACCTATTTTCATTATTTACAAATTATTGCTGTGGAGGAATTATGGCTCTCTGCAGTAATAATTGCAGTATTGTATAGCTTTTAATTCCAGTGCTTTTCTAGATAAGGTGACTTCCATAAAAAATATTTATAGGAAGCGAATCACAGAAGGGATTCAGTTCATTAAATGTTTTCATTAGCTCTCTTTCTTTTCAAGGGTGATATGTCAACTTACTCATTTCCATTCACTTCCAAGGGATGAACTTGAAGAGGAATTAGACACATTTTTCTCTGATATAATTTTTTTCAAACAAAACGTATCAATTTGAACATAACTCTAATTTTAAAGTACAAAATTCTGCAATTTGTAACCATCGTTTTAAAAAGAAGGCTTTATTTGGCTTTATATTTCTGACTGATTGACAAGTGAGTCACATGTTACTTAATTTTAAGTAAATATAATGTTAATTTTGGTTGTGATTACATTATATGTGAATGTGTTTTAGTATTTTTAGACTAGACTCTTACTTAATTATAAACATAATTATCTCCTCAAACTGAAGTCCTGCTTTTCCATGAATGAAAAATAAAATATAAGTTATAGTGTTCCCCTAACACTGTGATTTTTGGATCTTTGGATTCATATTGCATTCATATATAAGCTACAATATTTATGTTCTCACATTACACTAGGTCAAGATATGTTGATCAAGATATGTTGACCAATAATACTTTGCTTCAGGCATAATGCTAAGTTATAAATCATGGTTTGCATATTATAATAGTAGAAATATTCACAAAATGAAAGACAAACTGTTTTTCAGAAAATTAAAATAGCTGTTTATACCGGTACCACATGGGCAACTACACCTGAAACTTTAATTGGTTTGTAATATTGAGTAGAGGAAATGGTAGAGGGATTCTGTTTTTCCAAAATTTAATTGACAAATTGATTTGACCTTGACTAGCATGAAGATTGAATAATATCTATAAGATTGGAAATTACGTAGCTATCAGATTTTCAAAACTGGCATGCATCGTAGCTTAAATAATGAATCAAATGTTATTTTAAAATCCCAAGTTTTGTGAAAGAAACATTGATATAAATACAATTTTAATACAGATTTTATATAAACAATGAACAATGTCATATATGAAAAGACAATTAGTAATACTGGATAGCAGTAGTTTTGCCCATCCCTAATATCACACTAAATCTGGGATTGGAAGGAAGGCATTTAGGTACAGATATTAAAAAGACTGAATTCATTTGCAACGTAAGAACCCAAACAAAAGTATCTGTGGGAGAGAGCTACCTAACTCTCACTAGAGTACATACTGTAAAGGAAACTTGCTCTCCTCAATAAATGGTTAGATTACTGAACTAATTTTAGAGCACCATTATGTCAAGCGAGAACAAGGATATCTGGAAATAGATATTTCAATTCCCAAACATACACAAACCAAGTAAAGATAAAATCTTCAAGTCCAATTCAATTCTAGCTGATTTAAAGACATATCTGTCTAGTTTTCTTGGAGCGTTCTTGGAAGCAGTATGTCAATGCATTCTTCCAGGAGATTTCTTCAACTCTACATTCTCCCCTACATACCTTGGGTTTTCTAGACATGTTCTACTCCAATACTAACAAAGTCTGATCCTGCTCAATATATAGTGCAGTTCAGTTATACATTTTTCCAACATGTCTGCCGTAGCTTGGAATTCAAAAGCTGTACCTAAAACTTCCAATCTTAAAACAGAGATGCTTAACTTCCAAAATCACACACAAACAATGGGAGGGCTCCCAAGCATTTCAAGTTGTATTTCTGATCTCAATGTTGATCTCAATGTTACAATCTGTGAGATCCGGCCACGAATGGTGTGTATGGCTTTTTAATCGTTTTTTAATATTTATATTGTTTTAATGTTTTTATACTTCTGTTGTAAGCCGCCCAGAGTCCCTTGGGAGTTGGGCGGCATAAAAATGCAACAAATAAATAAATAAATAAATTTCCAGATTGAAATGTTGAAAGGGTGTAGTTTCACATAAAGTGATACACTACTGTAATATGTGGAGAAATAGACATGAAAGCACAGATTTTTTTTTAAAATAGTACAAAGTGGGAAAGAATGACTAAAAGAAATAACAATTGCTGATTTCCCCACCAGTATAAGTTACAATAGGCATCCATTAGATTTAAATAGGGCATCAGATTTTGGATGGTGAACTTTAAAAGGAATGGCTGGAACTTCTACAGTATGGATTGGTTTAGTTATATTGATTTAAAATAGCAACTTTCACTGCTTTAGCTGGATCCCATGCCACTTAGCTTTGTTTGATTCTATAAAAAATACTTTCTAATCTATTATTAGAAGTCTCAATTATTGGATGTTTGTACCATAAAGCTCCTTGTGAACATGAAGCAATTGTTCCACAGAGGCCTCTAATGGTGTGAGGAAAGAGAACAAAAACAAAATTACAGTTTGTAGAAATGTAATGATTGAAAAATTTTGCTTGAAATATCTTGAACATCATTATTCAGATTGATGTGCAGATTAAGATTTAGTTCATGTGCAGTTTAGGATTTAACTAGTCAACAAATTGTGTTAATTATCAAATCTTGAGATGCACTCCTTGATCAGAATCCTCATTTTAAGAGATATTTCCTTTTTGTCTGCATATATGTGTAGTCAGGAAAGGGAACATTGATTGTCCATATAATGAAAAACTGGATCAAAATCTATTGATGCATTGGGCTGTCAGATGAACCTTGATGGTTCGTTCTGGCACGAACCAGCCATAATGGTTATAAATATGGTTTATTAGACTGGGTCATGTTCTGCTCTCTGGAAAACTTATTCCATCTTTAACACAAGAAACAGAAAGAGAGTGGAAGCTGATTTGTTGGGCTTGTGTATAATAAAAGACCACATATAAATGCATAGGTACAAACAATTCAAATGTATAAAATCAATAGTTGCATAGCCATCTACCCCGTCCCGGCTACGGCAGTTGCACGTAAGCAAAGACAGATGGAGGGATGGAGAAGGTGGTGGGTGGACAGCCAGCCGGTGCATCTGGCAGGCCAGATCACATGCCAGCCCTGCCCCTCTGCCTCACCTGCTGCTTGGAGGGCCAGCCCAGTGGTCGCAGTGCTCGGACCCCGTGCTGCACTGGCTGCAGAACCTCCTGTGTGTGTCCGGGGAGAGCACCTGAGTGGGCCAGGGCAGCAATGGCTGATCCCTTGCCATCTCTGGGGTGGCTCCGTGGGCCAAATCTGGGCCCATGGTGGGCCGGACGCAGTCCGCGGGCCCTGTGTTTGACATGTCTGGTGTAGATAATCATATTCAAAAATTTTAGTTATCCTGCAGACATTAAAGCTAGCAAGGAGTAAAAGTGGGCTAGAAACAGTCTATTAGTTAAAGCTATGACTTTGAAGTAATGTTTTAGAGGGGAGATTTAAGCAATAAAAAACTATTGCTAATTGTTTATTACTAATAATATCATTCATCTGCTTTACTAGTTGAGAACTTACTGAGAAAAGTATTTAACTTTTATGCATTATCTCACGATTTAAAATATGCTTTGAAAATAGAGTTGTATTTGGAACAAATGAGCTATGATGGTATATATTCCTTGCAATATTTCATTCAGGAGTTCCAATCATGTCTTTAACCATATTTTTAAAATATGCTCTTCTACAATCTGATTTTGCTACAGATATATTTGGTGGTGTTGGTGTTAGAGCAGAATTTATTGAAATTTGCTATAATAGTAGCATTTTCTGTTTGGACTGCCTGACCCATATTTCAAGTTGACAGCCTTGGATGTTTTGTGTAATGTCAAGCTAAATATTAAATATTCTGCCTTGTGTTTAAGAAGCAAAAATGTCTTTTGGCAGCTGGCTTCTATTTGCATAAGTTTTCAACCCTGAAGTTCCAAAAATTTATTTAAGAATGAAAAGTAAAAGATTTATACAATCTGAAGAGAATGTACAATATTTAAGACATGTTCAGGTACGTTTTTGCATACTTTTTGCATACATTATACTGTCCTTTAATATACCTGTTTTATGAATATACACATATTTGCATGTACTTTCCCTATTAGAAAACATTAGAAAGATTTAAAGATCTGAGACACAATCATTAGGAGGATGTGAAATTGAATAGATAACTGAGTTGTGATAGATGTGTTGATTCTAAAGTTAGATTTTTTTTTCTTTTAATGACCCGGTAATTCCTTGCATCAGGGTGGAGTCTGGGTAACTGAATGGAGATCAAGTATTTACTGGCTGGATGCCCTTCCTGACACCTACACAATTGCAGCAGACAATTACTCGTTGCACCCAGAGAGAGAAATATCTGCTGCTACCTAGGATCGAACTCACAGCCTCCTGATTGTGAGGCGAGAGCTCCACCTCTAGGCCACCACATCTCTCGATTGATTCTAAAGTTAGATAATTAGTATTTAATTTGAATCTACATAATGTTTTGCCCATTCTTAGGCTAAACATTTTTGTAAGTATTTTGCTACTGTTTCAGTTTATTGGAAAAACCAAGTTATTTTTTAAATGACCTTTTGAAGTAAATTTTTAAGAATTGAGATTTTAAAAATTTAAAAATAAAATCCACATTCTGCTTCTCCAAAACAGTCCATGAATGAACTGCATGGATTTTTTAAATTCAAATGAGTACTCTATTTTGCAAATAATTTATTCAATTTTTGTGTATACATATATACCGAAGGGGAAATCTTCATGGGTAATATAGAGATAAAGACGACTTACCCATGTGGACAGAAAACAGTGTTAAAAATGAAGGAACAAAAAAATGAAGCATATGTAGCAGCCCTTCAATGGCAAAAGGAGCACAATCCTACTTGGGCACTTATTAGAAAAAGGTTTTTGTTTTGTTTTGTTTTTTACCTACTTGGTAAAACCTAACAATTCTGGTTCCAATGACTACCTGTATTTATTTATAATAGCAGAATAGCAGAATTTTGGATTTTTCAATCACTTGAAAATGTACTTATTTAAGGCAGATGTTACATTAGATAATACAGGAATAATCCTTATTACTACTGTCATATCAATATATGAATTTGAAAGAATTATTGATTAAAATAAGAGTTTCACTATTTCTTATAGCTTACAACTAAATAGGTTAAAAACCTGAAGGAATTCTGATCCAAATATAAAAATAGCAAAGTAACAGCTTTAACCTCAATGCAAACTAAATCACTGTCACTCTAAATATATATTTTTAAAAGAGATAAATTTTTAGGATGTTAAATTCATCTACAAATTTTCTAGAATACTTCCTCTGCTTTTATTAAAATAAAATTTTCCTACTAGCTGTTCTAGTAAGACAAAAATCCCTCTCCATACCAAGAAATACTATTTATGACTACCTATGTTTTCAAATAAATTAAAAATAAAAATTCCTCTCTCAAATAATGTTAGGAAGTAACCAAATACTTGAACTAAAAAATTACGTTGTTCATAACAGAATGCTTGCCACTGTTCATCCATAGTGTTTAGTAAGTAGAACACAATGGCGCAATGGTCCATTAATAATATATATCCTGTGCTGGAATTCTCTTCTTCCAATGTGCCCCTCTTCCAAGTTTCATTCCCAAAAATGGAAATTAAATTCTATACTATGATAAATTCATAGCATTAGCAGAAAAATGTTTATAAATATTATTCCTAACTTCATATTATGGCATTAAGACAACATTTCTAAATAATTACTCTGCAACTTTTCTGCAAAGAGAAGATATTAAAAAAAAAAACCTTTCTATTCCTTTCTGCCATGAACGTTAAAGAGAAATATTACACTTTTCTAATATCTGCACTTAGTAAATATTAGAACAAATACCATATGTTATGAGAAGAATGTTCTTTATAAATTTACAATACAGTTGGAGAGAATACAGAAATATCTTTATTTCTCTCCCATGTGCTTGGAACAAGATATCAGTTATGACATCCTATTCTAAAACTTGAAGAAATATATATTTGGTGGTCCTAGGTATATACAAATCTCTTTATTCCTAAAAATGGCAAAGCAAGCTGATGGTTGATATACCTGATAGTAGCAGGCAAAATAATATAAGCATATATTGTGTTGCTTATGCAATGGCATGGGGGATAAATATGGGATAAAATATATCTTTCTAAAACCTTCACATATACTGTATCTATGATTATTTAGATTGGTTCAATACACAGTAAGTAAAATTCCACTTTGACGTCTAATGCAGTGGCCCCTAACTTTTCTGGCATCAAGAAGTGGTTTTGGAAGACAAATTGTCTTCCACAGACCAGGGGAGGAAGGATATGGTTTCACGCACAATCTAGATCCCACGCATGCGCATATGAAGCTTCACTTGCTCACCAGCCGCTTGCACAGTCTGGTTCCTAACAGGCCACAGACTGATACCGGTCTTCAGCCCAGGAATTGGGAACCCCTGATCTAACGGATAACAAATAGTCATTGGGGGAAAAAAGTATTCCTCACATCAAGTCTATAATAATGTTTCTAAATTTATTTTTCCATAAAATTATCCAAGAAAAGTAAAATCAAAGCATCTCTGAATTGCGTAATGGTACTCTAATCCTGCACAATTGGTGTAAGCATGGTCTAAATTTGCAATCCAAAAGCAGTGTGCAGTTCTTAGCCTTGTGTTTGCACTCCCTAGGGTTTTCTCTGACTCTGATTGCTAAAATTAGCAATGTACATCACCAGCATTCTGAAAGAAAAAACATATATAAGGTAAACTACATTTCCTACAAAAAAAAAATCAATGTTGTATTTTTAATAAAATGTTGCTGCATCCCACTGTGCCAAAAAAGGAAAACCAAGCAATGTGACTTCATCTACTTTGCCCACAAGAATCCCTAGCTCTCTCCTAAAAAACGTTAACAGTAGCCTTAAGTACCAAAATATTGTCTACTTGCATTAACATGTTTGCTTCAGCATGGTTTCTTGAATTAGCCAGGGCATTAAGCAGAAAACAATTAACTACCTCACTAAGTTTATATATCATCCTTAATTTAAACTATGGAAATTCATATAACTTAATGACAAAGAGCAAATCCAGCCACTGAATGCTAAAGAAAGAATTGCTTATAGGGACAGTTCCCATTTTAACTTGGAAGTACAATTGAGGCTCGGTGGGTATAAAAATTTGGAAATCAATCCACTCTCAACCAGTTCTAAAATTCTTATTTGGTTTTCATTTTGAAGATAAAATGACTGTGCTGCAGTTTTCTGGAAAATTACTCTCTCATGGATATTGCAGATACTATTTAAATAACAAAAAGTTCAAGAGGAGATTGTTCTTGTTATTATTTGTCCTTCTCTTCCTTCCTGCATGACAAGAAATTCACAAGAGAATTTCTATCTACTGTAGATATCATGATCAGTTATGTTTGAACATGTGAATATACCCTTGTGTTTCTGGAATTTGTCATTTCCTTCCAATACAGCTTTCTAAAAAGTTGGCAACCAATGTTAATGATTACTTCTTCTGCGGAAAGGAAAGGATTATTAAGTTCAACAATATCCTTTAATACCTTAAGCATTACATAGCTCTTAACAGTTTGAATTTTTCCTTTAGGCTTATTAGTAGAGCAACAACAACTTCAAAGTTTCATGTTTCATCCTGTAGGGAGGAAAGACGACTGCATTTCATGATTAAGCAATGGACGCTCCAGATGGAGGCATAGGCAACTATTATTTGTTCTTTGGTAGGCCATGGGTGCTTTCTAATACTGAAACATTTACATTAATAATAAGGAAACAGCTCAGGGCTTAATGGAGATATCCAGCAATGCTGTTATGGTTGATTGGCCAGATGCCGAAAATGTGTTCAAGGAGAGGCAAAATGAAGAGGAGAATGAAAGAACAGAAATGCAAGTGTCTCCAAGAGATCAGAGGATGCTCATTAAACCTGATGCCTTCCTCATTTTAATATGTATTTCCCTGCCCCATCATAAACACACAGCTAGTTATTAAAATTAACAAGTAGGAAATTAAACACACACAGAAATATCTGTTTATGAATAAGTAAGATGGCCTTCCATCTAATGTGACTTGGCTAATTTATTTGAGTAAGTGCCCCCCCTTACTATAATATCTAATCTAACTAACTAAATTGGGCAGATATGAAGTTCCCTTTCTGATCACCTCAGTTCTGCTAAATAGATTTGCTTGCCAAGTGCTCTTCTAGAAAAAAATGTTTCAAAGGTTAAAAGTAAATGTTTAAGTACTGCATTCCATATGCATTTTCACTGTACATGTCAATTCCTACAGACTTGAGAAATCTAACAGCTGGAATAATTCAGCTTCATTTTTTTATAAATTAACATATCATCATTTACAGCTAAATGACATATTTGCTTTGATAGATTTTATTCTGGAAAAAGATTGTGTGCCTAATTTGAACGGTTAATCAACCAGCCACAATCAAGACACATAGACAGAAATCAAAAATGTTCTCCCATCTACAGTAATTTGACAGTTTTAGCCTACAAACGAATCCTTATCACCCCAAAGCTTTATTTCTGTATATGCCTTCTTGAATCATGAGGACAATAATATGATTGAGAAACATTTTTTTGAATCCCCTAACTTTGTTTGTAACTTGCATGAAAAGTCAGGCTCGGTAAACAGGTGCTGAAATACATAAATATTGATTTCAAGGACAAATAACACAGGCATTGGGGGAGTTCATACATTTATCCTAGAACCGTGATGGTGAACCTATGGCACGCGTCCCCCAAGTGGCATGTGGAGCCATGTCTCCTGGCACATGTGTCGTTGTCCATTCCTTTTCCGGGTTTCTGGCGCACATGTGCGCGTGACAATCAGGTAACCTTCGTGCGTGCGCCAGTGCTGGAAATTGGAAGAGCTTGTCTTCCATTTTCCTGCATGAGCATGCACGCTGGCCAGCTGATCATTGCGCACACATGGGCACCAGAAATCCGGAACACTAGCTGGCCGGCACGCGCTCCCTTTTCAGTATTCGGTGCCGAAAAGGTTCGCCATCACTGTCCTAGAATATTCACCTTTGTTTAGAAAGAAAATGAGACAAAAAGACAAAACATCTTTCTCATGTTCCAACAGAAAGAAAAAATTCTTACCAAACAGAGATGGTTGCAGGTGTTCAAATCTCTCTTATATTAACTTTGCTTTTTCCTTCTCTATACAGTGCAAAGTTTTACATCCCAGATGGGATTTCCTGCAATGCCTAAGGGATAGAGTGGCCTAGGGTTTTATGCTCAGTTATGAAAGTTAATTGGAAAGGAGTGGGAAGGAAGAGGGGTTAGATGATTGCCTTTTAAAGTTCATATCAAAAACATCTTTTCTAGGTAATTTAAATTGCTTTGTATTATTTTGTCATAAAATGGAACACAGCAGAACCAATATTAAATATTATTGCAATTTGTCTATTGCTTCATTTTTTCCTCTGTTCTGCTGTTTTAAAACGTTAAAGGTAAGTTAATTTTACATTGTTTTAAACCATTTTGATCACTGAAATGAATAGCATAGTACATACTACCGGTATGCCCAGGCAGAACTTGGATACTGGTTATTCTAAAAATTAGGCCTGAAGCAACAATGATTCACTTTGATAATACAACTTTGATCATTAAAGGCAAGCTCATTTACTTCACTGAAGTAATATAGCTACCCAACTGACTGTAATGAAACAATTTGTGTCACTTGAAATGTTTTGGACCAGTTCTGCAGAAGAAGACTCCTCTCGTCAAGTGGTGGTTGAAATGTTTCCAGAATATGATTTTAGAATTATTCTGCTTACAGAAGCTACCCAGACAAAGGGGACATCATCTTGGCATCTTTAATGCAAGCTGCAGGGAAGTCTATAGCACTTACTAAAACCACCCAGCTGGGAGGACCTACAGAAGATACATCAGAGTAGATGGCTTTGATGCACACAGAATGGAGTCTTTTTGGTCTTCTATGCTGTAAAGGACTTCAGGACTATCTGCAGCATGTATTACTGGCTACCAACTCTTTCAACAGTTTGCATCAAGCTGGATGGCTTACTACCACTTCACATTCCATTTAAGTGATGCCCTAGTTCAGGGGTGTCAAACTCAAGGCCTGCGGGCCACATCTGGCCCGCAGGGCGCTTAGATCTGGCCCATGGGGCCACCCTGGAAATAGGAAAGGACCGGCCCGCAGTGTCTCTGCCAGCAAAAATGGAGCTTGGGAAGGCCGCATGTGGCCGTCCCGGGCTCTGTTTTTGGCCGCGCCGGCCTCCTGCAGCCCTCTGCCAGCAAAAACGGTGCTCGGGTGGGCTGTGCACAGCCCTCCTGGGCTCTGTTTTCACTGGCAAACAGCCTCACCTAGGCCACCACAGGTGCTCCCAACACGAGTGATGTTGAGCCGGCCACACCCACCCTGGGCACCACGGCCCTTATGTGGCCATCAATGAAATCAAGTTTGACACCCCTGCCTTAGTTGATGTCCTAAATACAGCCTAACAGTGATGCCCCTTGGTCTTTCCATTGCTTAAATGATGACACCTTCAACCTCAATCAGTGATGAAAACAAAATAAGAGATTAAAAAATTATTTTTCTTCCAGACCATCCCCAGGCCGGACCCATCGCAACTATCTTAAATGTAAACTTAAACAAAATATTTAACACTAGATATCAATAAGCAATATAAGTTCATTATAACTTGGGCAATAGAAAAATGCAAATTTTCAACAACTTGTAATGCATTTTTAATAAAATTGTTATAAGAAAAGATTCAACAAATTCAAAAATTTATTGAAAACTGAAGTTCAGTGCAGCAGTGAAACAATTATCGGCATGATGGCTAGCGAAAAATTATGTGGTGTCCCCCTTCTCTTGGTACCCTAAATGTGTGCTTATTTTGCTTAATGATTAATCCAGGGGTGCAATTGTGCAATGTGGCCAGTGGGCAACACCATTCATTCACACATCCCAAGAGAAGTTCTACCATATTACAATGTCTTATCAAGCATATCCTGCATCAGATACCCATTCTAGGATATCTGTACTGAAAATTTTCCAGACTGGTCAGCTTTAAAGAGCACTGTAGATTAATTTGCAGCCCAGGCTACAAGCTATTCTAGAAAAGGTGCAATGGCTCATTTCTCCCAGCTCATTTCTCCCTCTCTAAAACACACTTGGAAGATAGCTAGCTAGTATCAGGGGAGGGAAATACATGAGATGCATTTGTTGATACTATATGCCTGAGACATATAGTAAAAGCAGATAGAGCAACAATGGTGAGTTCACAGCTTCTGACTCCCCGTAGTCCATATTAGACCTAGCCTGCCTGGAAAATCTCTTGGTTAGTCCTCTTGAAAACTCTTCTCAACCTCCTTCTATAACACTTGTTGAAAAAAATAACTTACATCCGGTTGATGCTGCTTTATGAAACAAGAGTTCTTATATTCCTAACGCTAAAGCAAAATTACATGTTTGATATGTATTGGTATGTTTTCGAACCTTCCACTTCTTCTCCTGAAGAACTCACACAACCGGTATACAGTAAGGGTCAAAGAAATCTTCACTGAACATTGCAGAAAAAGCCCTAGGAAATTAATGTATGCTAGGGCAAATAGTTTTTCTATTTAGTTTAGAAATACAAAACCTATTTCAGATCAACATTTATGCTTCACTTTTGACTGTAAGTTGTGGGAGATATGCTGTGTCAACAAAGGCAGGTGACATAGGACAAAAACCAAACCAAATTGCATCTAACTTAAATAATAATTTAAGTTTAAGAATTTAAAGTTTCCATGTATTTAATTTCCTCTTTTCAAAAGATGTTATCTTCTGTTTCCAAAAGATATTATTCATTTGCAATTTAGGGAAGGTCTTTGAAAAGACATAGCTTGTTCTTCAATTTACAAGATGCCTATCAGGACACCAAAAGCAGAACATGAAGGCAATAGTGAATTCATATCAGCCAATATAGAACACTTCAACGGCCCTGAAGTTCACACATGGTCTTTGAGAAAGTTGCTAGTAGTACTAGGTCAAAATTGAAATATGATTTAAAATTTATAACAAAATAAAAATAAGATATAGGTAATATAATTAATTTTCATTATGTGGAAATTATTTCCTCCCTCTTGTTGCATTAAAAATTACAGTTCCCTAACCATATATGGAACGCAGTGAAAGCTACTATCGGAAGGGCTTCATATGTCACATGAAATCCTAGACCTTTTGACTTTGCACCTCGGATTTATCTCATTATTGACTTCTCAGATTAGAAGTTTTCCTACAAGGTCTTATATTTAAAGTTTTTTCGTTACTTATTACCCAATTCTTTTAATTGGAGATGTCACAGAATGAACCAGGATCTTCTAACACAGTGATGACACTGGGTGCCGAAAAGCTTGCACAGAAACATTGTGCGTGCGCGCCCTTATCGGGGCCATGCTCCGGAAAAGCTGAACATCTGGGTTCTAGCGTGCATATGCGCCCAATGATTAGCTGGCCAGCGCGCATGCGCAGGCTGGTTTTTGGCACTGCTGCGCGTGCGAAGGGATTGCGCTCCAGAAAAGCCGAACTTCCGGGTTCTGGCGCACATGCACACCCAACGATCAGCTGGTCGGCGTGCATTCACAGGCCAGTTTTCGGCACTGCCGCACGCACGAAGGGATCACACTCCAGAAAAGCCGAACTTCTGGGTTCTAGCACGCATGCGCGCCCGACGTTCAGCCGGCTGGCACGCATGTGCAAGCCGGTTTTCGGCACTGCCGCGTGCGTGAAGGGATCACGCTCCAGAAAAGCCAAACTTCCGGGTTCTGGCGCACATGCGCACCCGACAATCAGCTGGCCGGCATGCATGCACACACCGGTTTTCAGCACTGCCGCACATGCAAAGGACAGCTGATCGTCACATGCGCATGCGTGCCAGAAACCCGGAACACAAACAGGCAAGGCGGCATGTGCCGGGTGACATGGCTTCGCGTGCCACTTTGGGCACACGTGCCATAGGTTCATCATCACGGTTGTAACATAAAGAGTATTATTAAACTATGGACACTTTATATTAAAATAGCATTTCTGTTGACAAGCAGATTTATGTTCTTAAGTAGTTAATAGTCATTTAAGCAGCAAATGCCAGTCCATAAGCAGCATTACTGGAACAGTCTTACTACCCTTGGATCCCTCATGAAAAATCCATGTTACAGTGCTTTTTCTATAGCAATTTTCAAAATTCTTATACATGTTTTAGAGTACCTTTGCTTGGCTTCATTTTTCCCATAAATGCAACTATCTAAAGAGTAGTTAGATAAAGAGGTTGCATGATGCATGCAAACACACATAGCTTCTCATATTATCGGCAAGATGAAATATCTATATTTTTAAAACTAGGTAGCAAATTTAAATTCATATAAACTGTATATTTAAATAAACATGCTAGGGTCTTTGTACACAAAAAAGTGCAATACATAAGATAGTTCTCTAATTTAAAATACAAATGGAAAATTGCTTCTGTATTTAAAATAACATGGCTTCATTACCACATAGAATACATCCAATAAGGCCTAGTGGTCAGACAGTTGGTAATGTTTTATTACTCTGAGTGTTTCTCATTCTTGGCAACTTTGAGATATATGGACTTCAATTTCCAGAATTCTCCAGCCAGTATTGAGGTGGCTGAGAAAGTCGAAAACTGCTCTAGAGTCTGAAAGTGTAATTCATACCCAATGTGGAAATAAGCATACAAACACAGTATTTCAACTAGCATAACACAGACACTTGATTTTTCTATATGTTGCAGAGCATAGTATGTAAAGAACAAAACTGAATACTATTTATCACATAGAAGAAAACATTTGTATAGGATTCTAATTTCGCGTGCCCACACCCATTCCCTCCCCCACGCATGCGCACAAACCCCCTGCGCTGCCCCCTGCGCATGCGCACCCCCCCGACCACGCTGCCCCCCACGCCTGCGCACAAG
>QLTV01000584.1:570562-585072 GCA_003457575.1 Thermophis baileyi
CAAAAAACAGCCCAACGGCAAACCGGAAGTGCGTTTTTCCGAACTTCTGGTTTGCCGTTGGGCTGTTTTTCGCACTCTGGGACTTCAGGAAGCTTCCCTGAAGCCTCCGGAGTGCAAAACGGCCTTCCCCAAGGCCGAAAATCAGCTGGCCAGCGTGCACATGCGCGCTGCAGCTGACATAGGGCAACGCCTCGCGTGCCCTCTGATATGGCTCCGCGTGCCACCTGTGGCACGTGTGCCATAGGTTCGCCATCACTGAGCTATACGTTACATCAGAAAACCAAAAGTATCTAGAACTACAGGTATCTTCGACTTACACCAGTTCTCTTAGTGAACATTCAAAGTTACAAAGGCACTGAAAAAAGTGACTTATGACCATTTTTCACACTTATCACCATTGCAGCTTCCCCATGGTCACATGATTTACATTTGGATGCTTAGCAACTGATCCATATTTATGACGGATGCAGTGTCTGGGAGTAACCTTTTGCGACCTCACAAACAAAGTCAATGAAGAAGACAGAATCACTTAACAATTGTGTTACTAATTAAACAACTGCAGCGATTCACTTAACAACAATGGCAAGAAAAGTCATAAAATGCAGCAAAACTCACTTAACAAATTTCTCACTTAGCAACATAAATTTTGGGCTCAATGGTTCGTAAGTTGAGGACTATCTGTATTAGTGCTCCAATAATGGCAGAACATTACAAACCTAAGATCAAGTACTCCTAATCAATGAATTTTACATATTTTTAAAATATTTCTGCATCATTTGGCATATTCGATTTAAAAAGGAGAAGATTCCTTTACAGATCTCCACCAGGTTTACAAATTTGGAGGAAAAACATACTTCAAAAATTGCTAGAAATTAAGACCTGGAACATTGCCATCAGATGAGAAAGCTGAAGAAACAACAGCCAGCCTAATAAGCTGCTGCAAGAAGATTACATAAACTGACTACAAACATGGCATGACAAAGTACTGTAGCAACAATGTGCATTGGAATATCTACAAGAACTACCATTTGCCTGCAAGCAAGAAGTATTGGGACCACAAAACAGACAAACTAATAGAAAATGAAGAAACAATAGTGCTCTGGGACTTTAGAATTCAAATAGACAAGAATCTGCCACATAACGCTGCAGACCTAACTATTATTGAAATAAAGACAAGAAAGACTGAATAAGTGAACATTGTAGTACTTGCAGATAGCAGAATGGAAGAGAGAGAACTGGAAAAAATAACAAAATGCAAAGATCTACAAATAGAAGTAAAACTGTGGCAACTGAAAGCAAAGTAGTACAATAGTAATAGGTGCCTTGGGTGAAATCCCAAAACAAATGGAACCTCACTTGAACCTTATTGGCATTGAGAAAATCACATTAATCAATTGCAAAAAGCAGCTTACATCATATGACACCTTTAATACCATCAAACAACAACTGCCTACCCTAGTTCCTTGGGAAGGATAGGTGGATAAAAATGTCAATCCAAACGAAACATGTGGCTGACTGTGCAGCCAACCTTAATAAAAAAAAAATGTGTATGCTACTCTCAGCAACTCTGGATTGCTCACAACAATCAACAATTACAAGTTCAAAATTCTGGAAACCTCATTTGATTTTTAGTTTAAAATATTGCCCATGCTTACATATTACAATAAAAATTTAAAGTTTAAAAGCTTAAACGCAAGGGTCATGCTCTTGCATGGCTTCTGGAACATCTAAAAATCATGTGCAAATGTCCTTATGTAATTCTTTCAAGGCTCCAGAGGCCACGTGAGAGCACACAACATTCATAAGAGTCTTCTGCAGTCTCCAAAAAGATGGGAAGTTCTCATAGAATGTGTTATATTCCCATGTGGTCTCTGGACACTCTCTAAGTTGTGCAAAAGGGCCCTGCTCTCACAGGGTTTTGGAGCCTCAGAAAGCATGTGAAAACAGGCCATGCTTTCCATCCTTTTTAGAGGTTGTAAAGCCACGCAAGAGCATTCTCTAGATTTTCCAGGGCTCAGGCACACTGAAACTTCCTGGAACAGGCTTATTTTTCTGAAAGACAGAAACAAATCGAAAAAATATTTACAATTATGTAAGTTTTTGAATATTTATTTATTTTAATTAATATATAGCCCATCTCACTATCCAAATCAATTTTTTATTATGAATTGTTTTTGTTTTATCGGGGGGAGTTGCAGGGGGGGTGAGAGATACCAACAGACTCAAGTTAAGCACTTTCTGAAATTTT
Source organism: Thermophis baileyi (assembly GCA_003457575.1). Taxonomy (NCBI): domain Eukaryota; kingdom Metazoa; phylum Chordata; class Lepidosauria; order Squamata; family Dipsadidae; genus Thermophis; species Thermophis baileyi. The sequence goes on from QLTV01000584.1 coordinate 572,811, forward strand.
GACATATGAGTCCAAAAAAGTTTTCTATCACTCCTCTAAGTTATTTAAATGTTAGAGTGTTAATAATATTCAATCAATACTATACAAGTATCATTGTATCAAAATAATATAATTAAGATTTACAACAACATAACAAAATTGTTAATACTGATGCTAATAATAAACAACTTCTAACTCTGATATGACTCTGAGACAGACCTACACGGCAAGCAGTGTTTTGAAGTTATCCTATTCCTTTACTATTTAAAGGGTAGACTATTCAAAGTAAAGGCTACTTAATTCCATTTGAGAGTAAAATTATGTTGGCAACTAATGACAACATGAAAATAAAATACTTGGAGATGAAAGTCTCTGTTAAAATCTTGGAGCTCATTCTGAACCATCTGGAAGTTTTGGATCAACTTCAAAGCCAGCTACACAGGCTTAGTTTACTATTTGGCCAGTCTTCACTAATTCTCCTTAAGATGAACTACAGTTTAGGACTCAAGTAACATTCTGAACTATCGTTAATTTAAAATGGCATTGAAAGCTTCTGGTGTCCTTGTGGCTCTGGCAGACTAGTAATATGGCTATCTCTAAGATTTCCCAGATCTTATTCTCTTACTATATTGTTATGAACATTATTATGTGGCATCGTATATGAATTGGACTATAAAAAGTATTACAATAATCTAATCTAATTGAGGCCCAGAGAGCTTTTACATGAATCATAGATGATAACATAAGTCAATGAAGTTTGACTAAAATGGGTATACTTTTTGGGTTACTTTTTGTGTTTTGCATTTGGTTGATGCCTTTATTTGCCTTTTTCACAGTAACATCCAACTTCCAGTTCATATTCACTTTTCAATTAGCAAATATTCCAAAATATCCAAAATAGTTATGCCATCCAATATTGTACATCAGAAAATATGAAAAACATTCCTTCCATGTCTTAATCCAGTTCATTAATGAAAATATTTAAAAATATAATGTTCAAAAATATGATTTTCAATTATTTATCATCTCTTAAATAGCTTGCTAATTAGTATGTCGTGAAATATAATGGTGTGATATATTTATTTAGCTCTTTGAGGCAGACCAATTCAGGAGAAAAAAAACACTTGCATTTTGAGAAATACCTGTATTTCTAGCAAGTTCACCTTGTGGCAAGCTAGGTAGCAAACCAATGGAATAAATGAATGAATGAATGAATGAATTAATGAATTAATGAATGAATGAATAACTATGACAGAATCAGACAGCCCCACTGCGATTCTCTTCCCACCCCACCCCAGTCATTGCCTGGGATTCCTACCTCTTCCCACTTACATCCTGCATGGTCCTGGGCTTATATGGCAACCAGGACTGCCTGGATTGCTGCTGATAAACAGTGCAGTCAGATGATGTCATATTCTGCACAGAAATTCCAATCCCAATTGCTGTCATAACCCAAAATCTACCTGTAGTTTCATTGTTACTTTTGCTGTCATTCATTCATTCATTCATTCATTCATTCATTCATTCATTCATTCATTCATTCATTCATTACATTTTTGAACTACCTAGCTCCTCCACTCCTCTTCCTTGAAATTCTTTAGAATTGTGTTCTTAGTTTCTTCCACGTTAGGAACTTCCACCCATTTTGAGCTCCTTTTCTGATTAGTTTTATTGCCATAATAAGTATTATTGTTTTGAATTGATTATTTTAAAGTCCAAATGCTGCTTGAATGTTTTTTCCCCCTTAAAATGAAAACACCAGAAGTGGTTTCCCTTGTGTTTCTGCTACTTCCACTTACTCAACTAACAGTGATAAGTAATACTAGTACTAGTACTATTAGATTTTTTTCTTGCCTTTTTAAATATATATTTGGTATTTATTAGTATATGAGAGTCAGTTTGATGTAGTAGTAAAGGCATTATGCTAGAAACCAGGAGACCCTAAGTTTTAGTCCCACTCTAGGCACAAAGCCAACTGGGTGATCTTGGGCATGCCACTCTCTCTCAGTGTTAGGAAGGAAGCAATGGCAACACTTACAAAAAAACTTGCCAAAAAATCTGAAGGGCCTTGACGAAGCAAGCTCTGAGAATCAGATATAACTGAAAAGAATAATAAAAAAGATTAGAATATCTGATTGTCTTGTACTTTTCTATACCTTCTGAAGAAGAAATAGCAATAGCAATAGTACTTAGACTTATATACCGCTTTACAGTGCTTTACAGCCCTCTCTAAGTGGTTCACAGAGTCAGCATATTGCCCCCAACAATCTGGGTCCTCATTTTACCCACCTCAGAAGGATGGAAGGCTGAGTCAACCTTGAGCCGGTGAGATTTGAACTGCCGCTAGCAGTCAGCTGAAGTAGCCTGCAGTACTGCACTCTAACCACTGCGCCACCTCGGCTCTTGACCACCTCGGCTCTTGATCAACAAGACCAGTAAGGAATTTCCTGGAAAGACCATGCTTTGCAGGTCAGGATAATTTTATACTATTTCAAAATATTTTCATTTTCTTTTTGAAACAAACAAAAACACCTCTTTGCAGGGTGAGCACCAGTAAACAACAGTATTATTTCTTCACATAGCATAGTGATTGTGACATTTTTTTCTTACTCTGAACAAATATGGCAATAAAATCTTGCTGTTCTACTTATTTATTTCTCTATTCCAGTCATAGGAGTTGTTTCACCAGGTCTCCATTATACCCATTAAATAGTATTTGTTTTTCTTTAACATAAATTCAAGCATATCATGTTTATTTCCTCCATTCTAAGCATTAGTGTAAGAACAATGTAGACCAAAGTTCTTTCTTAATTTTCTGTGAGATTTTTAAAAACCACCTTTTCAACAACACTTCAGTTTCATAGGTCCCATCCTGCTATTTTAATGATCCTATCAATCAGGATGGTTTTTTTTTAATCTTTTAAGTTTTCTAAAGAAAAAAATAATACAGAGAAGTTAAATATCAAACAGGTATGTTAACCTTAATATACCTATTTGGTAGTTAAAATTATCTCAGGTACTATCTCCCAGAGTACCCATCATCTGCAACTGGGAAAACTAAAGACAGTAAATAGATAGAAAGAAGACCATTGTGTTTAAGGAATACTTCTCAAGTGACTAATCAGAATATTATATATGATTCATAAAACACAAACCCACTTGGGACACAGAGGAAATTGTGTGTGTGTGTGTGTGTGTGTGTGTGTTATACATGCACATACACACACACACACACACGACAATTTTCTTAACCTAAAACTTCCATGTACTTCAGCTCAAATCTCTTTAGAGGCATTTTTTTCAAATCCAAAATTATATCACAAAACATCACACACTTCCAGAAACATTTTTGTTATTTACTAGGTGACCACTGAGTACATACCGGTACTTGTTTTCTTATACTTTTATTCATTCCATCTGACAGATTATTTGACAAGGTTACTTTAAGTTTATAAAAGGTTTGATGGTGTCGATCCATTTGTCAAAAATGTCTGGCACTGTGCGTAATCGACTTGGCAGCGCAAGTGTCACTAATATTACAGCTGACTATTTTTTATTCCAAATGCAGCAAAATCAAATAAGTAAATAAAAATAAATGAGAAGTAAAAGTATTAAGATTATTAGATAATCAGGACATTTATTGAACATGAAGCTGGAATTTCTTCTATTGTCTAGAATCACAGATCAATGAAAACCAATTAAAATTCTACTATTGTTGCTTCCAGTTCATGGCTTATATAACAGAAAAGGCTTGGAAGCAGAAATATTGTCTACTATATCTTTTTAAAAATTTATCATCTCTTCAATCACCACTCACCAGGTTCTATGGTCATTTTCAGATGATTCATATAACAGTATTTCTTTATATTTATTAAATTTAAAATAAGTAGTAATTCTTCCCATAAACAAGTTGTAAACAATTCTAAGAAGCTTTCAAAACTCAATGTCAAGAATGTAGCCATATCATAACAAAGAGGTTTCATACTGACATATATTTCACTTTCTTTCCCCCTTTTTCAAGCTACATTTTCAAAGGTGGTTGATTATTATATTTATTATTTTGACCAAGGGCCATGTCAGGAATTATCAACAAGTAGCACGTGATGGCAGGGCTGTAGGAAAAGGCATCTATAAGAACCCACATCTTGGGTATTGAGTCCAGCACTTTCGGATACTACACTTTGAGAGGATTTCAAGGTTGACTCAGCCTTCCATCCTTCCGAGGTGGGTAAAATGAGGACCCAGATTGTTGGGGGCAATATGCTGACTCTGTGAACCGCTTAGAGAGGGCTGTAAAGCACTGTAAAGCGGTATATAAATCTAAGTACTATTGCTATTGCTATTGCTATTTCAAAGAACACATTTAGAGAAGTTCAACAAGGTTGATTAGATTACTTGTGAAGAGAGATTGAAAAAGTTGGGCATATTTTGGAAGAGAACACTGAGAGGAGATATGACAGCATTCTTTAGATACAGTACCAGAAAAAGTATCACAAGGAAAAAATTCACGACTTTTTCTCATCATTCCAGAAAACAGGGTATAAATGATAGATTTAAATTACCACAAGACAGATTTCAATTAAATATTAGAATTTTCTACCCAGATACATGGTAGGCTTCACTTCATTAGATCTGTTCAAGGAGAGGCTAGACATCCATCAGTCAGGGATGCCTTAATTTGATTCCAAAATTGAGCAGGAATTGAATTGATGACCTGAGTGGTATTTCCATCTCTATGATTTTAAATGGGTGTTTCACTCATTTGTTTTCTTTTTGACATCCTTCTCTTGCCCAAATAGCAGGCCTCAGGGAAGGGAAGAGATAGTTCAAATTGGCTCTTGAATTCAGAGAGATTCTGAAATGAAGCTGAGGAGCCATGAAATTAGATTGAGAGCCGTAGGCTGCCAACCCTGTTCTAGATCTATATCACACTGGGGAGACAAGAATGAGTGGATACAGGGAAGCCACTTTGGCTGGAAGAAATGGAAAAACTATAAGAAAAAATGTTTTGCTTTCACGCATTATTTTAAGGGTACTACTTTAATAACATTGGGCAATTCTTTTTAGAAATGTTTTTGAATACTTAGTGACTTCCAGGAACTTAAATAAGATGCTAAGGAAACTTAATGATGTTCACAGAAAATCAGGTATTTTAAAGTTCAACAACAAATCACTAATGACCATGAAGTTCATTGACAATCATGTGCATTTCATAAGCAACAAGTTAGTTACTCAACAAAAATCTATACAGAAATCATATCTTGCTATATACTAATGTTCTTATCAGGAGTAAATTAATCTTAGACTTGCAAATCTAAATGTTTCTATTAGTATAAGTAACTGCATTTTTATACTTGTTGCACATTTGGCCACACAGTCTCCAAATCTTCTCTGATTGTCACAAGTGAAAAACATCCTTTTGAGTTGTATCATAAATCTGCAAGGTTAAGCTGAACAACATCAAGTTCAAATTCATATCAAAAGCCCACCTAAATCAGTGTTGTCTAGGAGTTATGCTCTCAACATACCGGGAGACATAGGTTCGGGGGAGAACGGAGGCAAACTTACAATATATTCCTCCATAGGTTTCTTATTTCCAAAAAGAAACACATAATTACTTCTTCACACAATGCATTTTTACCAACAATTTCATGTCTATCTTTGGTTATAGGATTATTCTAAATGCAGATGACAAAGCAAGACTATGACTTCGAAACTTAAGGAGATCTTGCTGAGGAATCTGGTTGATCCAGATGACATCCAAAGAATCATTTCCCAGTGAATAGGTCAGGGGTCTGCAACCTTAAACACTCAAAGAGCCACTTGAGCCCATTTCCCACAGAAAACAAAACACTGGGAGCCACAAAACCTGGGTGGGTGTGGCCAATTCGACGTTACTCACTCCCATCTAGTCACATGACCTCCCCCAGCCATGCCTACCCAGGTTTTGTGGCTCCCCGTGTTTTCTTTTCTATGGGAAATAGTTATCTCCCTCTCTCTGTGTCTCTCCCTCTCTCTCTCTCTCCCATCTCTCTCTCTCTCCCTCTGTCCCTCCCTCCCTTCCTCCCTCTCATCTCTCTTTCTCCCTCTCTGTCTATCTCCCTCTCTCTCATCTCTTTTTCTCTCTTTCTCTCTCTCATCTCTTTCTCTTTTTCTCTATCTCCCTCTCCCTCCCTCCCTCTCTCTCATCTTTCTCTTTCTCTCATCTCTGTCTTTCTCTTTTTCTCTCTATCTCCCTCTCTATCACCTTCTCTCTCTATCTCCCACTCCTTCTCTCTCTCATTTCTCTTTCTCTCTCTCTTTCTCTCTGTCTCTCTCATCGCTTTCTCTTTTTCTCTCTCTCTGTCACCCTCTCCCTCCCTTTCTCTCATCTCTCTTTCTCTCAACTCTCTCTTTCTCTTTTTCTCTATCTCCCTCTCTATCTCCCTCTCCCCCTCTCTCCATCATCTGTCTTTCTCTCTCTCCCTCATCTGTCTTTCTCTCTCTCTCTCTCTCTTTCTTTCTCTTCCTCGCTCTCTCCCTCCCTTCCTCCCTCCCACTCCCCACCTCCACTTCCCAACCCACACACCCAGGGAATAACTGTAAGAAAATCCGACCACGTTATCTCTGTCTCTGGAAAGATACAAAAATAAACCTTGCATTGCAAAAGGAGTGAATGTCAGGCTGTTACATCACAGTGCCACGAGGTTGCCACCTTAGATCACTGCATGCACTTCAGAGAAGCATCATTCCAAGCAGCAGCACACTCACACAGGCATGCATATTGCAACTCAGTCCAAAGTGGCCAGAAAATATAGTCCCTGAGCGCCCCCAAAGACACTTCGCAGGCAAAGTATGGGACATAACTTCCACCCCCATCACCAAGGCAGCATCCGCTGAATCCTTGAAAAACTGGGCAAAGGCTGACAGAGGAGAGCAGACAGAGCTGAATCGAGCTGAATATGTCTCCCTCTCTCTGTCTCTGTCTCGCTGCCTGACTGGCAGGAAAAGGTGGGTGGGTACTTCCGGCTTTGTTGGTTCTGGACGTGCGACCTGCTCTCCACAGAGAGAGAGAGAGAGAGAGAGAGAGAGAGTTGCCAGGGGCGAGTGGGGCAGGGAATGGACTGCAGGAGGAGGAGGAAATCCAGTCTCCCCCATTGTGAAGCACACTTTCGCTGTGCTGCGCAAGGCGCTGCGAGAGCAGCGGGCAGGCCATGGAGGGGTTATTGGGTCTTCCCCACGCCCCACACCAAAGGAAAGCCAGCTGGGCTTCTACTTCCCTTCTACCTTCCCCCTGCTCCCTTCCCCCCATTCAATCCTACTTCGGGACAGAGGAGCATGCGCTGGAAACGCGTGTTGGGGTGATGTCGGAGTGTGTCTTCTGACCCTCCGGCGCTTGCCTGCAACTCTCCGCACTCCTCCAAGCCCGGCTTGCTGAGAGGGGAGAGCAGCCCTGACACCTCTGCTGCCCCCCACGGCCCCAGCCATCGCAGCCCGGGGAAGGCACAGGAAAAGAAAGCGAGCAGAAACATAGCTCTCGCTGGGGCAAAAGAGCTGAGATGGGGGAAGGCACAGGCAACAGAAGGCGGTGCATTTCAAAGGCGGCAGCTTGCGTCTGGCAGCTCGCGGCAGCTCGCGGCCCGCTGCGAGAGCCGGGCCATGCCTCTCCGCCATCCAACTTGCCAATGGGGGTGCTTCTGCTGGGCCATCTCCCACGGGGCTGTTGTGCTCAGTACTCGGTGCTCGGCGGGGAGGGGAGTGTTTCCCCATGCCGCCCCCTTCTTTCTCTTGGCCTCGCCGACAAGGGAGGAGGAAGGCCGGGGGATTGCCCCCACCCCGCAAGATCCACCCCCGCCATTCTCTTCCAGCCCTCTTTGCTGGCAGCAACAGCAAATATACTGCGACGAAGGCGGAATGCTGTTGCCGCCGAAAGGCAAGTGCAGAGGTGCTTTGCTCCCGCACTAAGGCTCCGGCCATGCCACTGCTTCGACAGGGTGACAGCTCTTTCATCCCTCTGCCGCGACAGGGTGACAGGGAGCCACAGCAGAGGGCCCAAAGAGCTGCATGCGGCTCCAGAGCTGCAGGTTGCTGACCCCTGGAATAGGCATTCATCAATCCCCTTGCAGCCAGATTGCCTCTATATGAGAATATGGACCACTATTCTACGAAGGCTAAAGGCAATAAATCTTACAGATGTAATTCTGTGCTATCACACTAGTATCAACATTGATTCCAAGAAAGAGCTCAAAATATTTTTTAATTAACAAATTTCCCAAGTATCTGTATTAATACAAATATATATATTGCAAACATAGCTATTGGCATGCTTAAAACAGTAAATAAAGTTTTTTCTGACCCTATGTATGATGACATATAGCATAGTACTATTCTGTGCTATATATAATAGGGTATGTTGATAAAGGTTTTAAAATACATCAATATTTCTCATATGGGTAGTCCTTGACTTATCCTCAGACCTTTCAGATCTACCCCAAGCTAGTTATTAATGTTTTTGAAGTTACACACCTCCCCCCCAGTCACATGATCATATTTTTGGCAATTGGCATCTGGCTTACCATTAGGGCCATCATGCAGTCACATGGCTGCAATTTGCAATGTTTTTTGCTGGTGTTTATTTTCAGTTTCCAGCCAAAAAAACCCATCCATCAGGGAAAATGGATTTGCTTAACAATCATGCCCTTCATTTTACAAATGCCTTACAAAATATTGAAAAATCAAGTCTAGTAACATGATGTCTCGACTTATAACTGCAATGATTTACAATCATAATTCTGGCTGAATTATGGTTGTATATTGAGGACTACCTGTATTCAATATACAACTGTTAAAATGGATTAAAATTACAGAAGAAAAATATATAAGACTTTAAATAGGACTGGGATGTGTCGTCTCACCTTCTACATCCCATCTTGCCACTTAAGCCTGTAACTTTCTGGGCAAGAAGTCTACAACAAGAAGACATGTACTGCAAAATTCCCTTCAGATTACCCTGCTCCAATAGGGGAAAAGCAAGGGAATGCAAAGGAAAGAGCAGGACTACTGGCCATGCTTCCCTAAAAAATGACAATTGCAATTATGTGACAGCATTAAAAAAGAACAGAAAACAGAATAAAACAACTATCCCATCTTTCTCCCTAACACAGAGTAATGTACCCTGATAACATACAATTATGCATATTCTTTGTGGGCTTGAACTGAAGTTTAAGGAAACCTAAAGGGACAAAATAAACATTAGATTTTAAAACCAAGAATTCAGGGAAGAGATCCTAGGCAACAGAAGAACTGTATAAAGTTAGTGCTAATCAAAAGAGAAATATGGAAACATATCACAAAGCCTAAGGCAAGGAAGAACTGTAGAATGTTGACAGAAGGATGTAACAAGCCAAAAAAATGCTGGGCTATAACTGTAATTGGTGACAGTGGTCCTCCACAGAATTGGTAGTATTTTTTTAAATTATAAACAGAGCTAAAACAAAATAATAAAAGACTTTGTGAAGTCATGCCTTCTTACTGTAGCAATTGCTTATAGATACTATATATATAATTTACCTATCTGAGAGGCTTTTTAATAACAATCAGTCATAAAGAGAAATGAACAACTTCCAAAATCCAAGGACCCACTGTAAGGATAGGCATATAAATATGTGATATATGTCCAGTGTATGTTTAGTGTATATATGTTCTACTTTTATGTTACAGATTTCCCAAGGCAAAACTATTTCCCCAGCATTAAATAAAGTGAGATTTAACACTTAAGACCATCCTTGTTTGGGAAATTCTGAAGTGGCTGAGAAGAAAGAGTGAGAGAGAAATGCCAAACCCAAATGAACCCATCAGTCCTGAGCAGTTGAATTGAAACTAAACATTACCAACTTGTGATGACAGGAATACTGTTAACAGAACATTGAAGCCGAGAGACATGTGCAGAAATAAAAGAATAATATATTTCACTTCTTTAATTTTATTCCAACAAGAAGATTCAAAGCAACATTTATCCAAATATTTGATTTTGATACTGTTTGCTAATTTGGAAGGGTTAAGATTTTCAAGGGACAAGGGCATTAGATCTCACCCAAAAAGTTCCTCCTGTAATAGCCATGTTGGGATACATGTCTGTTGTCTTTCTATATCTGTTCTCTTTTCCACTGCAGAAAATTTCCCCAGCAACCACTAGTACGTACCTTACCCAGCATCAAGTGGACATTTTAACATTTTTCCAAAGAGTCTGCATATCTATTATGTTTTTTATCCAGCAGAGGTTATCAGGAAGTTTCTATCACCCTCAAGACCAAGATGCAAGTTTTTATCAGATGTTATCCAAAGGCAAGCCACACACTTAATTACTTCATCTGCAGATAAATAAAACTTCCCATGCAAGGTCCAAAGTTGTTGGGGACCATCTGTCCTTGTACATGTGATTTCCAGTGGGAAGACAGAACGAATAATTTTACTTACGGCTGGCACAGTTTGATTAGGTCCTGGTCAGTGGTGCCGGGAGGAAGGCCTCGGATGTACAAGTTGGTTTTACTCAACTGTTCACCGCTGCTGTTGTTGCTATTGTTGTTGCTACTGTTAGTGCTGGGGCTGGGAGGAGCCATGGGATGGGGAGCTGGTGCATAGGAATGCTGAAAACAAGAGAGAGGAATATTGGAAAAAAGATACAATCAGTTTTACTATAGTAACCCTGGATTGTACATAAACCAGGGATACATAGCTTTTTTCAGATTTGACATGTAGATATTCTTCTTAAAATCTGGCATGCAAAGATAGCAATTAAATTGGATGCAATTTAAAAGTAATAAAATATACATTGGATTAAACAATTAATAAGTGTGCTGCTTATTAACCTATCCTTTCCACAGACACAAACATACAACATAATACAACAAAATTATGATTTGTTGGTAATTATGGCAGGGGTTCTTGATATCCAAGTCTTTCAAATGGCACATATAGAGCAGGGGGCCTGGATATTGTACAATCTATCCTAAGTAATGAAATGACTTCATCCCACAACTTAGCCCAAAATTTCTGTTGCTAAGCAAGATAGTTGTTAAGTGAATTTTGTCCATTTTACAACCTTTCTTACCACAGTTGGTAAATGAACCAATGCAGTTGTTAAGTTAGTAACGCAGTTGTTAAGAAAATTTGGTCTTCCCATTGATTTGCTTGTCAGAAGGTCGCAAAAAATGATGACATGACCCTGGAATGCTGCAACCATCATAAATATGTTGTCAACTGTCTGAATTTTGACATGTGATGGGGATGCTGCAACAATCATAGGTCTGAAAAGTGGTCATAAGTACCCTGTTTCCCCCAAAATAAGACATCCCCTGATAATAAGCCCAATCAGGCTTTTGAGTGCATGGCAGTAAGGCCAAGTGCTTGTTTCAGGGTTCAAAAAAATATAAGACAGGGTCTTATTTTCGGGGAAACACGGTAACTTTTTTCAATGCTGTTGTACCCAAATGAATTGTTGTAAATCAAGGACTACCTGTATATTACATTTTCATCAGACTACAAAATAATATGTTGACATGACCTTGATTGTAACTTAAATGGCTGTATGCATACTTGTATCTGGTTTAAAAAAGGCTCAAGTTATATTCTAGTCCCAGTTCATGTTCTGGTATTAATCTATAAAGTCTTTCAAGGTGTAGAAACACAATTTCTGAAGAAGGGTAAAGGAAATGGCCTTAAAGGATAGGAGGAAAAGGCAACAAGCAGACAAGCAGAGTTCTTAGATCCAAAGAATCTAATTTGATAAAAACATCTCAGAGAAGTCCCTCCCTAGCTCACAGTAAGAAAACAGCACATTCAAACTTGCAAGATACTGTTTATTTATTTTTATTTGTTTGTTTGTCAAACATGTACAAGATAGCAGGTATAGGTATAAACATAAACATAATCAAGGTGAATACAGATAGATGAGGACAATAGGACAGTAGGACAGGGACGGTAGGCACGCTGGTGCGCTTATGCACGCCCCTTACAGACCTCTTAGGAATGGGGTGAGGTCGACAGTAGACAGTCTAAGGTTAAAGTATTTTGGGTTTGGGGAAGAAACCACAGAGTCAGGTAGTGAATTCCAGGCATTGATCACTCTGTTGCTGAAGTCGTATTTTCTGCAGTCGAGTTTGGAGCGGTTTACATTAAGTTTGTATCTATTGTGTGCTCGTGTATTGTTGTGGTAGAAGCAGAAGTATTCATAGACAGATAGGACATTGTAGCGGATAATTTGATGTACTATGCTTAGGTTGGATCGAATACGGCGAAGTTCTAA
>QLTV01000584.1:609251-630259 GCA_003457575.1 Thermophis baileyi
CGAAAGAAAGCAAGAGGAAGGCAGAGATAGTCCTTGACTTATGACCACAATTGAGCCCATAATTTTGGTTGCTAAGCAAGAGCTTTGTTAAGTGAGTTTCACCACATTTTACTCAATCCATGACATCTCCTGGCGCTAACAGTCATGTGCAAGCTATGGAAGTACATCTGAAGGCATGTGTAATGTTCTCATGTACAGAAGTTATGGTTAAATGAGTGGCAGAAAGTGGACTCTGGGTGTGTTTTTCCAAATGCAGTAAGTGAGGTTGAATGTGTATAGTTTTAGAAGAGCGGTGTGTGTGTGTGTGTGTGTGTGTGTGTTTGTGTTTGTGTGTGTGTGTGTGTGTTTGTGTGTGTGTGTGTGTGTACACATACAGTATATATAGTAGATAATATATATTTTTGTGTTCCTGTATGTAATATGTATGTACACATATGGCATACAGTATATACTGTACATAGGATTAAATAGTATATTTTGGATGTTCAGTAGTAGTAATTAGATAGGGAAATTGTATCACGTTGAGGTCTTTGAGGCGAGGAGAGGCCAGACACCCTAACCGTAACGTGAGTGACATCAAGTTGGCCATGCCCACCCAGTCACATGACCACCCAGTCACATGATCACCAAGCCACCCCCACCCAGTCACATAACTGCCAAGCCACTCCCACCCGGTCACATGACCGTCAAGCCATGCCCACAAAATTAAGCCACGCCCACAGAGTGGTAGTAAAAAAATTTGGAACCCACCCCTGGTCATAACATAAAGCTGTAATCCCAATCTATTTATTGTACAGACATTATGCCCCAGTTGACACATTAGGATTGCAACAATAGACCAAAAGAGAAACAAAAAACACAGAAAATACCAAATTATTGCTTACTTATGGCTTTCCTAATATAACTCAGGTCATTTTATTTGCAAAAAGCTTTAAACAAATTACATATTTCAATTTCTGAACTTTTTCTTTAAATATGCTATAGTTTTGGATTTTAGAAATGATGTTAAATCATGCCTTTTTAACATTTATACAAAAACACTTGTATATTTTTTCCACTGATTCCAAAGTGTGATAATTTTATTATTTTCTTTTTAATGATTTGTTATATGCCACATTGATGACTTTTAACAGAAAGTGACAAAAACATGCACTTACTTGGGAAAAAGAAATAAATAGAGAGGGATTCCTTGATAGGTAAAAGTTAACGCTGCATTTCCAACAGGAATAAATGTAATTTACTCAAGTTCTTTTTATATTCTAACATTAATTGAGATAAGATATACAAAAATCTGACAGAATCTAACTATTAAAGATAAATGTTAACAGCAAAGCCAACTGTCAAAATCAAACTAACAATTCATACCACATTTCCACTAAACAATCATAGTCAAATAGTTCTGCCAAGAAATTAACATTTGTAATAGGTCTCAACAGAGAAAAAGCAAATCAAACAACAAATCAACAACTACCCTACCAATACAAAAATGAAAAAAGCAAAAAATTCAAAAGGCAAGGCAAGACCTTTGACAAATATTAAAGCAGTACAATTAGGAAAAACTGTTAAATATAACCTACAGTAGAACCTCATTCTGCTTAAGATAAAACCACTCTCTTCCATTTCTGATTATGGTTTTCACTGTTTACCTATCAGTATGTGCTTTATATTAATAATGTGCATTTATGCTTAATAAATTGTCAGCATTTCACTTCAAAACTGTCATAGCAGAAATTAATAGCTACTATTTTAAGAAATATAAGCAACATTTAAGAAAAAATGCAAACACTGTGGGATTTTCACCACTATTTTCCTTATTTCTTATTTAATATACAAAATCTCTGTGTTTATACCTGAAAGGAATAGCAAATGTGTTTCTCACTTCTTAACTGAAAAGGAGAGTCAGCAAGTTCTAGCTGTGATATATCTGAATCCATGAGTGGGGAATCTCACATACATTAAAATCTTCTAAAACAACTCAAAATTTGGCTGCATCAAAGTTCTAGCAAGAATTGAAAAACATATCTACCTCCCTAAAAACTTGGTGCCTCTGCAGAACTAAGGTGGAACACAATAAAACTCTTTTAAAATTATATTATAAAAAGAAGAAAACTGCCAAATATGCCAGAAGGAATTAGCTCTTAAACATTAATATAAATTCAGCTCTGCCTTCCATCCTAGGTTTAATGAAAATCTTGAAGACCTACCTTTTCTGCCTTGCATAAGTGAAGAGTCATTTTGATTAGAAGGAGTTGTAGAATCAAGATATTCAGATTTGTTGGTGTTTATTTTTTTATTTTATTTATATGTATGGGTGGCAATTTTATCTGTTTATATTGTTTTCTGCTTTTAGACTGTGGGAGTAGACAACATACAACCACCAAAATTGTCCTCTGGTGAGTGCCATGAATCAGTGAAGATCCATGATTCCAGCCCAGCATGTTAACCTTTATCATGCTATCATCTTACTTCATATTTAATTTCCTTTCTGATCCTCATATTTTTTATCTTAATATCTTACTTATATCAGAGTCCTTTGGGAGTTGGGCGGCATATAAATTTTATTAAATAAATAAATAAATAAATAAATAAATAAATAAATAAATAAATAAATAAATAAATAAATAAATAAATAAATAAATAAATAAATAAATAAATAAATAAATCATGCAGTTTTACAAGCAAGTCAATAGTTTGTTTCTAAAGAGGGCATAGATTTTTTTATTATTATTATTATGCTGCTAACAATTTTAATTTTATTATGCTGCTAACAAATTTAAAATGTTTTAGAAGCACATTTAAAATATTTTAGAAGCACATTTTAAACAATTCTAAAATATATCTATGGGTTTTAAGGCTGAGGGCTAAATTTACATGTCATATTTGAGTCAACAAAAAATTAGCTTGAAATGAAGATACGTTTGATTTCTATCGGTAAGGCTGTTTCATCCAGAGTTTACTTTTGGTCCTATATGTTAAATTTGCAAGCTACTTTAAGCTGCACTTATTGATTGAGCAAAAAAAATCTATTTTTCCTCAATTAGGATTGTTGGTTTTATCACTAATTTTTAAAACCAACTTAGGGTTGGGGTTCTAACCCTAATCTAAGTGAGATTTCAGTCACTGCAAAAATTCCATAAAAGTTGCCAGCATTAATCAATGTTTTACTTTGAATTAGAACCATATAGTAAGCCCAGGGACTAATGAAAATGCTCACAGAATTTATTTCTCCTTATTCCTAAATGCAGAGGACTCCATTTATGCAAGCAAGAAGTGTCCATTGTAACAGTAAGTTTAGTGCAAACTAACATAGCGCCCTGCTCAGATATATTGATCCATACACCAGTGATGGGATTCAAATAATTTAACAACCGGTTCGCCCAGGGTCAGGTTGGCTGTCATGGGATGCGTGGCCCATCCCCGTCCTCCAGCTCTGCCGCACATGTGAGATGAGCCTCCCACGACGGCCAACCTGACCCTGACCAGGTCTCATGTTGGTCTCACGGCTGTTTCAGCCTTCTGGACGTGGCTCCTTTAAGAGGCGAGGTTTCCGAGGAATGAGGAGGGGGGGTTACCATAGAGATAAGGAGTTGATGCTCCCAAGAGTTCACAGGGGAAGGTGAAGAATTGGGGGGGAGGGAGGGGTTCCCCCCTCCGCATGGAGCTGCGTGCAGGGGGTGTTGGTCAGTCTGCAAAAGTGAGAGAGGCAAGAAATTAAGTTGGCAGCATGATCAAAGCTGGGCCCAATTTAGGGGAGACTGTGGGGTTAGTTTGGCCAGGCAAATTATTACCACCACCCCCCACTATCAAAGTGGATTCTGGGCTCTGCGCTGCAATAGAGAAATGGACAATGGAGCATCAGGCACAAGGGAAGGAGGAGGAGCAGGGAGAAGAAAGAGGGAAAGCAGCCTTCTCCTTCCCTCGCGCCGGCCGCTCCGTAGCCCGTTTCTCCATTGTAGCGCAGCGCCCAGAATCCACTTTGATCATGGGGGTGGGTGGGGGGTGAGTAATGTAACAACCGGTTCTCCTGAACCGGTGTGAACTGGCTGAATCCCACCACTGCATACAACTACCAGTTTCTGCAGCCAACATATGAAGGGCACCACATTGGGATGGCTGGATGAGTAAATACTTTCAGTGAAAAGAAACACTACCATGTACTTATAAGTCTGGGTTTTAAATGTGAATACACTTAAAACTCAGATTTATATGAACAGATGAATAAACTCTGGAGACAAATTTAAGGGTAAAAAATCATTTTTTTGTCAAACCATTAAATTTTGCCTCAGATTTGGATGATGGAAAAACGGTCCACATTTTTAAGTGGATTCTCTCAATTTGTATTTCTCATAAAACTGAGCAGTTTTAGGAAACAAACAGAATAAAATGTTAGGAAATTCCATACAAAAGGCATATATTAAGGACAAAAAAAAATATATGTGCCTTCTCCCTAAGTTCTTCACATTGTAATAAAGATATTTGACAAAATGTATCACAGTATTAGTATTTTTTTAAGAATGTTAAATTTTAAAAATAATGCAACAGGTAATATGTGACATCGCATTACAAAAATCTTGTTTTTTCAATAGTCAATTTTTACCATAATAATCTTTGTAGGAAAATCTATCTGCAAAATGGGGAAGGAAATTCCCATATAAAGGGAACATAGTATCTGTTATAGACAGTTATCTCCCATGTTTGAACAAACTGGATGTGGACATTTGACAATTGCCTTACCAACTCTATTGTATTCACACTTCTTCCATGGTAATCAGAAGGCAATTATAAGGGAGCTCTCTTGTATTTACTTCCCAAATGATTTTGTGTTCAAAAAGTACAGAATTGTTCCTTATCTAGGAGGAGGGCACATTAGGATTTTACTATGGAGGATATTTACCAATGTTTGCTTTCTTCCCTATCATGTACTGACTCTGCTCAATCATCCAATGTAGTTTCTTCTGTTACACTATTTTTATCTGCTACCCCCAAAACTTACTGAATAAAGCTTTATTTTCATTCTTACTTTATCAACATAACAAAAGCATCATCTTACCCACAACATCGCAGAAAAACCGAAGCAAGTAAGTGGATTTGTATAAAGATACAAAATTGCTGCTATTCCTGTAATTGTCTCTGGAGATTCTGTTAAGTTCTGGGACAGAAGAGGCTTCAGACACATTCCAATACAACAGCTCTTTATTGTACTATGTACAGACTCCAGCAGCACTCCAATCTGACAGCCAGCCTTATATAGAGAGCTGTCAGTGGAACTAGCCAATCAGGGCTCTCCATTCTCCCGCCAGAGTGGAGGACCTGACTGTAGACTATACAGTCTGGATACTTAACACCCCTCCCCTCTTGGTTTGGACCATCCTATTTACATACGTAGTCCCATAAGTAAGCGGGGCGTTTAGGGATTCTAGTGGACCTGCGCAGCTCAGTTGAAGAGTCGGCGTTGAGCAGAGAGGTTGGGTCTTGTCCTCTCTCTGGCTCCGCCTGTGGAAGCTCCGAGAAGCTTTCGGGCGGGGCCTTGGTTTGGACCAGAACCAGTTCGTGACTGGGACGTCGCTGGATCTCCAGCTCCCCAAGTAAGTGCTCTGCCTCCCTCGGGTATTCGTCAGCTGTAGTGGGATCAGAGTGGAAACCATTATTATTTAATTCCCTGTAGTCTGTGTTTGGTAGTTGGCGGCTGCGCAGTTGGTCTATGTGCTGCCGCCATTTTCTCCCGTTTGTTATTAGGACCACGTATGATCTTGGTCCTGACAACACTAAGATTTTCCCTGGTAACCACTGGGGCCCTTCAGAGTAGTTTTTAGCGAAGACCAAGTCTCCGATGGTGAAAGACCGGGTATGTTTGGTAGCTGCTAGCTCTTGCTTTTGTTGTTAGTAACTAGGGTGTAGTCTGTCAAGTTTTGACCGAAGCCTCCGGCCCATTAGTAGTTCAGCCGGGCTTCGCTCGGTGGCCATACTAGGGGTTATGTGTTGAGCTAGCAGAAAGGTATCCACCCTGGCTTGCCAGTCCCCTGGGCCTAGCCGGCCTAGTGCCTCCTTAGCAGATCACACCATGCATTCTGCCTGCCCATTGTTCGAGGGATGAAACGGGGCAAGGAGGGCATGTCAGACCCCCAGTTCTGCCAAGAAACCCTCAAATGGAGTGGCCGTGAATTGTGGCCCGTTGTTGGATACCAACACATCGGGTAAACTGTGTGTGGCAAACAGTTTCCTGAGTGCCCTGATGGTCGCCTCAGCTATGGTAGACCCCATGAGAATTATCTCTAACCATTTAGAGTAAGCATCTATAACAACTAGAAAGGTCTGCCCATGGAACGGGCCTGTGAAGTCGATATGGACCCGGGACCAGGGTGCTCTGGGCTTGTCCTATTCCTATGCCGGGGCTTTCAGAGGGGTGGCTCTCGACTCTTGACAGGGAGTGCAACCTGCGACCCACTCCTCAATTTGTCTGTCCATATTTGGCCACCATACGTAGCTCCGGACCAGAGCTTTCATTCGTACCACCCCCGGGTGTCCCTCATGTAGTGCTCTTAGTATTGCCTCTCGAAGCGACAGAGGTGCGAGGACTCTATCACCCCATAGTAAAAAAACCCCTTGCACCGATATCTCATGCTGCCTGCTAACATATTGTTTGAACTCTGGGCTAACAGGCCCTAGGGGCCATCCCCTCCACACCCAGTTCAGAAGAGTCCAGAAAACTGGGTCCTTGGCAGAGTGGGCAGCCACCTCAGCTGAGGTAACCAGGCCCGAGTCCAGGCAGTCAATAAGTAGAACTGGGACACCCGGAGTGGGGTCATCCACAAGGTCCGGCAAGGGGCAACAGCTGAGGGCATCTGCATGCCCAAGCGAGCATCTGGGACGATGGGTGAGGTGGTAGGAGTATGTAGAGAGGAAAATCGTCCACCTGGTGAGACGCGATGACAGATTGAGGCATGGGGCGGTCCCCTGCGATCAGCCCTAACAAGGGCTTGTGGTCAGTGACCAGCTCAAAGTCTCTGCCAAACAGATATTCGTGAAAACGTTTTACGCCAGCAACCGCAGCCAGGGCCTCGCGATCAAGCTGGCTGTAATTGCATTCGGCACTGGAAAACGTCCGTGAGAAGTAGGTGACCAGGGCCTCCCTTCCATTGGGCAAACGGCTGAGCACAGCCCCGACCCCAAAGGGAGAGGCGTCCCACACAAGTACAACGGGCAACGTCTTGTTAAACTGGAGGAGGAAACTGTCCTCTGACAGGAGGTCCTTGACAGCCGCAAAAGCAGCAGCCTCAGCGCGCCCCACACCCAGGATGCTTTCTTGGCCAACAGCCAGTGCAAGGGTTCTGCCACAGTCGCCTTGTCCTTCAGGAACACGCTGTAGAAATTCAGTAAGCCCAGGAATGCCTGCAGCTCGGACTTGTTTATGGGCACGGGTGGCTCCCTGATGGCCCTGACCTTGCTAGTGGTAGGGTGAATGCCTTTGCCATTAATGCGGTACCCCAGGAATTCAACTTCGGGGACCTCTATTTGGCATTTGCTTATCTTAACCTTCAGTCCGGCAGCTCGGAATCTGCTCAGGACTTCCCGCAGCCTGGCTACAAGCTGCCGTTCATCGTTTGCCATTATCAATACATCATCAAAATAGGGCACAACCCCAGGGATTTTAATTAACAGCCGCTCCATAATGCCCTGAAAAATCCCTGGGGCTACACTGACCCCGAATTGCAAACAATGACATTTGAACGCCCCCTTGTGCATGACAATAGTTTGTGCCTCTGCCATAGCGCCATCTACCGGCAGTTGTTGGTACGCCTGTGCGAGGTCCAGCTTTGCAAAAATGGCGCCTGGGCCCAAAGTGTGTAACAAAAAAGGATATCATCGAGGTCTCTTAAGTCGCAATGTGTGGCGGCCTTTCGGAGTGCCGCCAAATACTGGTTGATTGACTCCCCTTCTTGTTGAAGTCTCTGTCGAAACTCGTGCCTTCGAACTACCTTGGATGGTACCGGAGCGTAGTGGGTCTGTAGTAAGGTCTGCAGGGTTTGCCACAGAACCGTCTCGACCGGTGTTGGCTCGGAGAGGGACTCGGCCGTGTCAAAAACCTCGTGGCCGCAATGGCTGAGAAACAGTGCCCGTTTCCTGTTATCCGATAGGCTGCTGAGATCATTGGCCTCCAGGAAGCATTGGAACTGGGTCATGTATGACCCCCAATTCTCTTTCGTTGAGTCAAATGGAGTCGGCGGGTGGAACGCTGACATTTCGGCTCCTCGCGGTTTGAATTTCCTGCTAGAAAATGGCCACCGATTGTTCACCACCGGGCTGTGTCTTCAGTGTCTTCAGCTCTATTCACTCTTCTGCGATCCCATCTTCATCGCCAGTGTTAAGGCTTCAGACACGTTCCAATACAACAGCTCTTTATTGTACTATATACAGACTCCAGCAGCACTCCAATCTGACAGCCAGCCTTATATAGAGAGCTGTCAGTGGAACTAGCCAATTAGGACTCTCCATTCTCCCACCAGAATGGAGGACCTGACTGTAGACTATACAGTCTGGATACTTAACAGATTCCATAATGTCAATTTTATTAATATGTTTTGGAATTAGTCCTGGGAAGAATAGTGGTTTCATTTCAGATTTGATTTCTAAAATTCTCTAAATTTCTTTCCTGTCCTTTTGAGGTTTTTTATATATCAAAGGGCTTCAACGTTTTTCAGACCATGAACCTGTCTGGTTTTTTTTTTAAAAAAAGCAGAGAAACTCACTCAGGTCAAGAGACAAAGCTCTGATAATAGAAATCCGACTGCATTTGAATGTACTTTTTTCTGTTGTGAAACCCCATTAGATTCTTGCAGGTGGGTTTCATGACAGAAGAAGGAAAAAAGTAAAGTCAAATGCAGACAGTTTTTCTCTTAGTGTTCTATGGAACATCATTTGAAAAACTCCAGAATAACATACAGGGCCCCATGCAATCTTTGAACTTTAGCCTGTTTGTTAGACTTCCTTTGCTTTTTTTGTTAGAACCTAATTTGTTTCAATATTAACATATTAAGGAGATAAAAGAAACATATAGTCAATGGATTTTTTTATTCAACTCTGTTCATTTATATTTTTATGTAAATAGGCATAAAATTATCTTATGTAAAAGGACAACTGGTAATTAATAAAAAATAATTATCATTCATAATTCTGGTTATGATTTCTGTTACACAAAACATTTTAGATTTTGTTCAGGGAAAAGAAGATTACTATCGAAGAAAATATCTTTCGATTCCCTTCTCTATTTCTTCTTCCTTTCTCATTGCCAATAGTGTGTTTATAAATACAAAAGAAGGGAGGGCTACCTATCACCAAGCATCAAGGCAATAAAAAATGTATCACTACTTCCTCAGAGATTCTGAGAACATTAGACACTAGAGGAAATTCAACTGTCTAGGTATCTCAAAGGAGATTCCTACATGAAAATTCAGGTTACAAAATGTCACAGATACTGACAGATGGGTTTCCCTAGCTTCAAACAACTAATGGAGCTTTTCACCAATTTGCATATTAGCTGTCACTGTATGAAATTGGTATACATCAAGGACATTAAGTAGGGCAAAGCAAAAGTGTAATAGCCTTGGACACTATTTTTATTCCTTACCTCTTGCTGTATATGTTGGGGTTGCAGAGGGAGCAGAGAAAGAAAAAGAAATACAGGGATAATATTTTAGACTTCATGATTTCTCAGAGATCATTAATCTACTCATCATTAATTAATTAATGAGCCATGGTGACGCAGTGGTTAGAATGCAGTATTGCAGGCTACTTCTGCTGACTTTCGGCTGCCTGCAATTTCGCAGTTTGAATCTCATCAGGCTCAAGGTTGACTCAGCCTTCCATCCTTCTGAGGTCGGTAAAATGAGGGCCCAGATTGTTGGAGGCAATATGCTGACTCTGTAAAACCACTTAGGGCTGTAAAACACTGTAAAGTGGTATATAAGTCAAAGTGCTATTGCTACCCTCTCTAGAAAACAGGAATTAAAGTCAACTTCATTATTGCCACAACTGAATACTATCGTTTACAGAATTGTAAATAAGATTTCAGAAAATAATCCAAACTTGTGGCTATAGTATTTTCACATATATTAATGTGATCTCATCACCCTTTTTGTAACTATCCAAAAAACAGCAATGGGAAAACAAAGAGCTAAGCTACTGAACACAACTTCATTTTTTCTACAAATCAGCACAAACTCTCTCATATGTTCCTGTAATTTCTGCAACCAGCCACTATTAAATTGTACAGTATTTTTTCTTGGAAGAAAAAGTGACCTTTGAATTTGAATTTCTATTAGGCAAGATTTCTTCTAGGCAAAGGTTTATAATGTTATTTCTTCTTAAACAGAGTTCATAGGAATATACTAAAGAGAATAAAATATTCTGATGGTACCTGACCTTTCTCTTGCAGTATTTTGAAACAAAGCCCCTGTGACTAAATGGTGCCAAGCTGTGAGATTTCTTGAACATCTGTTGAACAGTCTTAAGTCCTATTCACTTCAGAGAGAACCTGACTGTTCAACACATAGTTGGCTCTTTCTATTTAAAATTAAAATCACATAAATGGCTCCTGCTCTCCCTTTATCTTTTAGAAGCACAGAACAATGCACCTGCTGACTTCTACAGAATTTCTTATATAAACCTTCACTTTAAATCATATAAAATATTTTTCATTGAAATGAAACTTCTCAGACATTTGCTTCAATTCATTACCTTAATGCTTCACTTCCTACACACTCTTTCAATAGATTTAATCTAAAATATTCACTAATTGTGTGTGTTTTAAAAACAAAACAAGAATACAATTTACCAGAAATCAGATTGAAAATTAGCAATGCAAATGATCTGTTAATAAGGCTATAGATCTGACAGTCTGTTTCAGTGAATGATGTAGCATAGTATCTGACCCAACAAACAAGAAAACATAATGCAGGGTTTTTGGCTTGCTAAAAGCAAATTTCGAAGCGGGTTCTAAACCCTATATATAATTTTATAGTCTTAACAAATCAGGTAAAACAGCATGCTATGAAATGTGTTTCAAGAAGTAGTATTTATATTATGCAAATTATTTTCTCACCTTCAACAAATCTTAACACAAACATGATTAAAATATTTGTGTTAACTTTTTTAAACAACTAAATATAAATCAATCCACTGATTTAACTGAACTTACTTCCCTATAATGAAGATAATTGAAGAATAGGTTAACTCCTTGTGTTCGTTCTTCTATGTATGTACACACATTACCATGCATGTATTATTTATGGTTTGTTGTATAGTCAGCCAGATGTTCAGACTGGATTTGGCATTTTTGTCTACCTATCAAGTCCTTCCCAAGGATCTAGGATAGACAGATGTGGATGTTTAATGATGTTACAGATACCATCTGCAATATGTCATTTATTTTCCAACCCTCAAATTTTTCTATGCTGTCTCTTCATTGTGGGGAGAGATGAGGAAGAATGCTCAGAGCCACTCAAGGCATGAAGGTCATCTCAGCTGCCTAGCTAAAACAAGCAGGCACCTTAATTGAGTAGCAGTGATATAAAACAATGCTGGAGGCAGATGATCATTTTAGTGACATTATCAAAGGCATCATTTCATACTGCGTGGGAGAAGACAGCTACTGTATTTTATTAAAAAAAACCAAAAACATGAATAGACACTATAAAATGATTGATGATATAATGCCAGAAGGTCAGATGACCCTTAACATACTACTGAAGAAGAATTGAGGATCTTTTCAAGGACTAATGCTATTTATTGTATGGCTAGATTAAAGCCTTTAGGACATCTGGCAATCTGTTTCTAACCTGATCATCCTGAAGGGCTGGTAATAGCAAAGACTGTATTTTGCTACAATGCAGTCAGTGACTGAACAATATAAATTAGATTTCAAACAATCCTTGAATAGGACAATTATCCAAGCATATGCTCTAACCACTGATGCAGATGAAGAGGAAATTGACCAGTTTTATGGTTATGTTTAATATGAAATCAAGTGAACTGGCAAGCAAAATGTGCTCTTTGTGGTTGGAGACTGGAATATATAGTTGAGTTATATGACTTAGGAAACCAAAATGAAGAGGAGAGACATCAATTTCTGCCACTCCAAATATTTCTTCATATCTAACACTGACTTCAAACATGACTGACTTCAAAATGACACTTATATACATGGATATCACCAGATGGGAGTACATAGAAATGAAACTGACTACACAAAGATAAATGAATTCAATCATGGCCAGGTGTTGACTGTGGAATAGACCACAAACTATTCATATGCAAGCTCCAAGTTAAGCTAAAGAAAATAAATCAGTAAATAACCCATGTGAAGGTGCCCAGTGCTGTTTCCTCCTTAATAGACATAAATGGAATCACTCTGAACAAATGGCATTCAAATCACCTGAGTTGTTGATAATTTAATAACTCAAAAGTGAAATCCAGAAATTATGTAATATCATAAAGTGGTAAAACACTTTACCTGAATCCCTCTGTAACATTCCTACTTCTACTGAAGTGAAGAAGTAAATAGAATAAAGATCAAGATATAAAATAACTTGAGAAGGAATCCAGGAGCTAGCCTAGTGTTTTTTCTCCATTAATAATTATATGAATGGATCACATATATCTTAAACTCCAGATATTCATTCATTCATTCATTCATTCATTCATTCATTCATTCATTCATTCATTCATTCATTCATTCATTCATTCATAAAATTACAGGTGGTTTGCTATTATTTAAAATGTATATGACCAGAAATAAAAATTGTAAAAATAATAAAACAGCCTAACTAATTAATTATATAGAACCTTTCTATCATCATGGCCTTAATACCTTGAGAAAACTATCTTTTTTTCAAAGCAAAGAGGTTGGGATATTCCTTATCTCAGGTGGAAAGTAACAAGGGAAACCACCAAAAAGGTACATTTGAACTCTTGTCCCTTCACTTCACAAGGAGTGGGATCTTCAGCACATTATCTCCCAGAGTCTAGATTGCAATTCAAAACAAATAGCTTTTTAGGTACTTAGATGATAAGTCATGCAGGACTTCAAAGCTAATCAACAGCACATTGATTGTTTAATTGATTGATGCTTTTATAGGAAAGCATAAAAAAAGATCACAATTTTTTCTTAGCAGTATGCAAAATAAAATACAATAATGCAGAAAGTTTAGTCCAGTGATAAAAATGATAATTCTGCTGTCTCCATTTAGAAGATAGGCTACTGCATTTTAAAGGAGTCACCTTCAAAGGCAGCCAAATGTACAATGGTCTATTTTCAAGGGGACAAGGACATAAGTCAATGCTGTCAGAGCCCCCCAGTCCAAAAGGCTTGTAACTAGTCTTTTGTGTGTAATTTGTTCTTAGGACATTTTGCAGTTCAACGATTTGAATGTATCAGAAAATAAAATAAAAGAACAGCATGAATTATACATACTGAATTAAAAAATAGATTGGTACGGTATAATTTCAAATATTGATACACAAATCGAAAATCCAATTTTGCATTACCACGGTTACAACATAGAAATTTAATTTGAAAGGAGAAATATTCCCTCTATACTTTAACACTACAGAACTGGAAAAAATTAAACCTGCCAGGATCAAATATAGTAGAATATAAGACTAGCTTCTTTAATTAAGAGTGAAAAAACAGCTATTTTAGAACAGCACTTAGCTATTTCCACTGATTTGGATGGCATTCATCATCTGCAGAAACGTGAATTGCAACCTTCCTCTTAGTAAGTTTCACTGACAAAATATTCTCAGAACCTTTTAGGGCAGTTGCATTAGACCCTGTTTCTAAGAGTCTTTCAACAAAAGCCTTGCTTATATGCACACTGATATCAAAGCAAGTACCACAATCAAAATTGCTGGTAACTGCTATTGCTAATCCTGTCTGGATAGAAACCTGTGCTGCTCAGATCAAACACAACCATCGTGTATACATGAAGCAGATATATTCCAATCTGAAGGCTAAGAAAAGAACAGCCAAAAGACTGTTGACCCAAAAGGGAAGAAGAAAAAGACATAAAGGCTTGAACTTTTTGTTCTGCATCAGACAGATTTTCTACATAGCTATGACTTCCTTCTTAGCTTTTAAAAAAAGTGACCCCTTGAAGTTTCTGCTCTTATTTGGCCCTGAATGCAAGCTGAAATTTTGGAAATAAATAGATTTTTCATGATCTATTTGCCTGTCTGACGTGCCTGCGGGTCGCCAGACAGCCAGTAGCGACAGAAGCGGGAGACTTCGCCCACCCACCCGGACGCCGCCATTTGGGTTCTTTTACCCTCTGTGCATGCGTAGAATGCTTTGCGCATGCGCAGAGGGTAAAAAAACACCAAAATGGCAGCATCCAGGCAGGTGGGCGGAGCCTCGCACTGCCGTCGCTACCGGTTCTCCGAACCACTGGCAGGCGGCGCTACCGGTATGCCCGGACCGGGCCGAACCGGGAGCATTTCACCACTGACCTGGATACATCTAAAATCAAGATCCTCATCAACTCTTGTTCCAGATTGTGGAGAAGGAAAATTTTGAATTGGATTATTTTGGCTATTTGGAAATTTACTATTAATCCCGGGCGGGGAGGGGGCAGGGAGGGGGTCGCGGCGGCAGGGAGGTCGTGGCAGCAGCGGGGGGATCGCGGGGGGGTCACGGCATTAGAAAGGTTGAGAACCACTGCAATAGACTAAAGGAGTTAGTGGTTGCTGTGGTCCTTAGTTTTGGTTCTAGAATAATTTACCCCTCTTATATCCAGATGGCCATCTCATTTTTAATGTGTTGAACGATGTTGAAAACATGGCTTTTCCAACAAGAATTTGCTGGTGAGGGTTATTTTTCAAACTGTTAAATCATGCTTTTTATTACATTATGTGGCTGTATTTAATATTTTAAGATGTTTATATTGTTTTTGAGTTTAATGACTGTTTGATAGGTAAGATAAAAATGAACATAACTTTAATAAAGCTGTTTGAGTGCATATGTGCATGCATATCAAACTGCTTTTAAAATGAAATCACATATTACATATTATTTAAGTAATAATTTTCATGGAGGTTTTAAAAAAAAAAATTCATGGCATAGATATATAAATCACTTCATGCCAAAACATATGGCCAACTGGAATTAAATATTTTTTCTATTTAGTGAATTGACATTATGAAATCCAAGTGAAATATCAAAGACTAGCTGATACCCGTGCTTCGCTACAAAACTATATGATGGGGCTTGATAAATTGACACTTAAAGCGTGAAAATTAATGAGTAGTTAAACAAGGGACTGTATTATTTCGTTAGAGATGGTAAGCTAAGTTTCTGTTAGAGATGAAGACATTATTGTAAGTGTAACAACAATGAACTAGATGGGCTTAAGGCCTTTAATCCCAGCAGCTACCGTGGCTGTTTTGTCTATGTATCCAGGCTAATAAATTGCATAGCATAGACTTTCAATTCTTCCCTCAGATGAATTGCTCAGGACCTCCCTGTAAACAACATTCCTGGTTTTGCTGTCTGGCTGGATGATGACCAGTNGCATTTGGATCAGATTTCTTTTCAGGTGGGGAGGGGGGAGTAGAACTCCTTAGCATCAGAGCTTGTTAATATTAATATATGAAATACTCATGCTGCGATGGTCATTTTGAAAAATCCTTTCTTAGTAAGCATCTAGAAGCCAAGAGGAACATATATGTCAAATTTCAAGTTTGTAGGCTTTACGGTTCTGGAGATTTTGTGATTAATGTGTGAGTGGTTTTCGCTTTTATATATATAGATATGTTAAAGCTATGGTATCTGAATCACATCAGGAAGACCTGTGTAAAGAGTTCTTATATTAACCAAAATTTATTCCACAGTTTGTTGGATTCCCTCTCTATACATGTTTCCAAACAATCTAGCAAGCTGATTAAAGAAACCAAGAAACAATCTTTCATTTTGAGACCATAGCAATACCCAGGGAAAGTGCTGTAAAGTATAAAGCATGGGGGGAAAATGGCTTTGCAACTGCAATTTCTATAATGGTTTTGAGATGAATCACTTGGCTGTGATCTTCTTGTTTGCATTTTTGGTTTAAGAAATGCTTGCAATAAGATCTAATCATCAAAACTTGCTCCCAGGACCACCCACTGTGCAAAAGTTGCGGGTGGGTGGGTGTTTGTTTCTAAGTATCTATCAAATGTGCATTGCACTACCAGGATAAGATATTGAAATGAAATACAGATAGTCCTTTACTTACAACAACAATTGAGCCCAAAATTTCCATTGCTAAGCAAGATAGTTGTTAAAGTGATTTTTGCCTCATTTTACAACCTTTCTTGCCACAGTTGTTAAGTGAATCACTGCAGTTAATTAGTAATATGATGTTAAGTGAATACGGCTTCCCCATTGACTTTGCTTTGTCAGAAGGTCACAAAAGATGATCATATGACACTGACACACTGAAACCACTGTAAATACATACCAGTTGCCAAGCACCCAAATTTTGACCATGTGACCATGGGGATGCTTCAACAGTTATAAATGTGAAAATGGTCGTAAGTCACTTTTTTCAATGCCATTGAAACTTCAAACAGTCACTAAATGAACAGTTGTAAGTCGAGGACTACCTGCATATGAAAATATAATATAAAGCATAGTGTCACATCATTCAGAAACTTACAAAAAGAATTCACAGCCAGGCTATAAAAGGAAGGATACTGTCGCTGGCAGCTCTCCATGAGTCTTTACAATTAACAAGCTGGCTCATTGTCAGAGTTGTTATCTAAATTACAACCCAGGCTTCTTTGCTAACATAGTTTCCAACTTTTAAAAACAGTATATTGTACAGTGCTTGGTAAAAGAAGTCTTTCTTTAATGCACATTAATTCCTTGTTTTCTTGCTTTGAGTCTTCCCCTCCCTTCTTTTTCCCCCTTTCTTTAAGTTCTGTAACTATAGCCTGAAGTAGTCAAGTAGTCAAGGAAAGGGACTGAACTGTGCGGGAGGAAAAAAGGAATGGATATTTCTTGTTATTGTTTGTCTTTTTTTGAAGCACTGCAATTCAGAGGGAATTTGACTCAAAGGATTATTTGTGACGTGTATACACCAAAATGCCCACAGCATTTGGGTGCTTGAGAAAGATCACATCCTGGAGCACTTTTGAACTCAGAGAACTTAGAGCCACCCAAGGGGTCTTTTTATTAACTTGTATTGATAAGGTTGATAGGAAACACTTGTTGAATTGGCCCTTATTCAAAGTGCAAAGTGCAATTCCCATCTGGAAATAAAATGCTTCCCATTTGGGGGGGGGCAGCCCTAAGCAATCTCCACACATTAACTTGGAAAAGGCATCAGTTAAAAGTACATCCTGAAGACAACCAACAAAATCATGAAAAAGACTGTTATGTCAAAAGAATCAGTTCATTTCATTTGAAACATTGGAGGGTAAACTGTTATATTGGAAATTACCTTCAACTGAACCAGGATATTTATAATGCCTAGATTCACAGGCAAGAACTCATTTTTGTATGAAGGTTTTCTAGCTGTATCCATAGATTATTTTGATGTACTGGTGTCCCAGCATGCAATTACATAGAAAGAGTGGGAATAAGTACCTGAAATGTAATAAATTCCAACATTCTAACTCATCTGCAGAATTAGAATAGAATAGAATTCTTTATTGGCCAAGTGTGGTTGGACACACAAGGAATTTGTCTTTGGTGCATATGCTCTCAGCGTACATAAAAGAAAAGATACATTCATCAAGAATCATAAAGTACAACACTTAATGATAATCATAGGGTACAAATAAGCAATCAAATCATATTAGGAAACAATCAATATAAATTGTGAGGATACAAGTTACAGTCATACAGTCATAAGTGGGAGGAGATGGGTGATAGCAATGATGAGAAGATTAATAGTAGTGCAGACTTATAATTATTAAATTATTTTCATTCAATGCCTTAAACTCATGTGGGAAATGAATTCTACAACTAAAGAAACTAACCATAACTAACACAGAAATAATAAAAATATCTTCTAAACTTTAGAAGACACTCTCAAAGGTGCTATCCAAACATAATTTTCCTTCTTTAAACTAATACTCTTAGATGGGAAAATACAGTGGTGAAATCCAATTTTTTTTACTACCGGTTCTGTGGGTGTGGCGTGGTGGGCGTGGTGTGGCTTAGTCGGTGTGGCTTGGTGGGTGTGGCAGGGGAAGGATACTGCAAAATCTCCATTCCCACCCCACTCCAGGGGAAGGATACTGCAAAATCCCCATTCCCTTCCCACTCCTGGGGGAAGGATATTGCAAAATCTCCATTCCCACCCCACTCTGGGGCCAGCCAGAGGTGGTATTTGCCGGTTCTCCAAACTACTCAAAATTTCCCCTACCGGTTCTCCAGAACCTGTCAGAACCTGCTGAATTTCACCTCTGGGAAAATAGTTAAATGTATAAGAACTAATCATATTAATTTTATTTAAATTATTATATTTCAATTAATCTTTTTCAATTCTGGGACTATCTACTTATGTCACCAGATATAAGTAAGTATCAGTTCATGTTTTCGAATGCCGCTGCCCTCTAATCAAAGACCAAGAAAGGCCCAGCATCCCACCCGACAAAACAAATTAGGCTTTCTGATCTAACAGAATCCAGCTTTAAAATAAACCAAACCTCATGTACTACAAAAATTGCCAAGAATTTATTCTGAGAGCCAGTTTGATGGGCTATTTTCTATTTTGTGAAAATAGAAGGAGACACGAGTATTATGCACGTTCACCAGCTTGAATTGTTTTACAAAGTAATAAAAGCAGGATTAAATCCAATAAATAAATAAATAATCTGGGCTGTTCTTTTTGCTTGCAAAAGGATTGCCCTAAAGAAGAAGCCAGTGCAGGAGAAAAAGAAAAAGAGAAGCAATTTTTGTCAGTTTATTCTAAATCCTTCAAGTCCCTGACTGACATCCCACATCACATTAGAGGTTAACTTAACTGTTCAGGTATAACAAAGGCCACAGAAAAGAAAAACTACAAAACCTCTTCAACCTTTTCACCCAAATGAAGCGTGTGAATAGATATTAAATCTATGCATCAGCATAGATTCCACAAAGCACAGAGATAATGAAGACTCAAACAACTGTAGTTGGTTAAAAATGCAGCAATTCATGTATCAGCAAATCAGAATGGCAGCAAACATTGGTTGCCAATCCTTCTCTAGTCACAACTCAAAACTGCTAGTTTTAACCTATAAAGCTCTTCACTGAGCTTGGAGCCTAGGTTTGCAAGACAACCATTTGATCTTCCTGGTAGTACCCCTTTAGGTAGTACTGAACATATGTACTGCAGCTCATAAACAAAGTTTTTCAGCTATGGTCTCCTATACTCTAGAATAGTCACATGCTTTAGTTACAATTAACTCCCATATTACTGAAAATCTAGAAATGAGTAAAAATGGAACTGTCCTGCACCTCATGGTGCTTATGGATAAGTTTCATGTTCATGTGTTATTCTTTTTTAATTTTTTTATTTTCTGCTGCAAGGCATGTATTTTGTATTACCACCGACAATGCTGCTACCCTACAAAAAGACCTTGACTTGATCAGAATGGTCAAACAATTGGCAACTCCAAATCTCAACCAACAAATACTCTGTCTTAAACATTGGCAAAAAAAAATCAGAACATAAAATTTAATCTGGGCGGATACGACCTCTTAGACGACCCTCACTCTGTCAAGGACCTTGGAGTACTCATCTCAAATGATCTAAGTGCCAGAGCTCACTGTAACAGCATTGCCAAAAAGGCATTAAAAGTTGTTAACCTAATCTTGCATAGCTTCTTCTCCGGTAATATTGAACTACAAACTAAGGCATACAAAACTTTTGCTAGACCAATTCTCGAATACAGCTCATCTGTTTGGAACCCGCACTGCATATTGGACATTAATACAATTGAACGAGTCCACAGATATTTCATGAGAAGAGTCCTCCACTCCTCTTCTCGCAATAGAATACCTTATACCGCCAGGCTTGAAATTTTGGGCCTGGACAACCTAGAACTACGCCGCCTACGGTCTGACCTAAGCCTAGTACACAAAATTGTCTGCTACAACGTCCTACCTGTCAATGACTACTTCATCCTCAACTGCAATAACACACGGGCAAACAATAGATATAAACTCATAGTAAGTAACAGAGTTGTCAATGCCTGGAATGCACTACCTGACTGTGGTTTCTTCCCCAAACCCCCAAAACTTTACCCTTAGACTGTCTATTGTCGACCTCACCCCATTCCTCAGAGGTCTTTAAGGGGCATAAGCGCACCAGCATGCCTACCGTCCCTGTCCTAATGTTCCCTTTTATTTGTATCCATTTCATATATTCATAGTTATGTTTTTATATCTGTTATCTAATACATGCCTGATGAAAATAAATAAATAAAAATAAAAATATTTTATATCTTTCTGGATAAATAAGCTGCCAAAAATCCATTGTAGATTATGGCATTATGTAACTATAATAAACAAAAAATAATCATTCCAGAAAGAATATTATGAAAATTAAGAGGCAGGATCATGACATAAAAAAGTCATGACATTAAAAGTCCTTAAATCTAAAAAACATCCAAGTAACACACGATCTTGCTCTTCCAGAGACCATCATCTGTGAATTATCTTTAAACACCACATTACGATTTCTACTATGTTACAGAGCCCCAGACTACGACATCGAACATGCGAATAAGTTAACTTCACTCCTAACATGGGCAGCCTCCGGCCCATACCCTCTCATCCTTCTTGGTGACCTAAATCTACCTCTTATCAAATGGTCCCTCAACGAATGTACAACAGAACCTATACATTCAACCCTGTACAATGCTGTAACTAATCTGGGACTGGATCAACTAGTATTCAACAACACCAGACTCAAAAACTGTCTTGATCTCATCTTCTGTAACAGTTCAAACTTAAAAACTTAATTTCAAATAAAAGAACCCTTTTC
>QLTV01000584.1:631789-670949 GCA_003457575.1 Thermophis baileyi
GCCTTCGATCTGATCTAAGTGTAGCCCACAAAATTATCTGCTACAATGTCCTACCTGTCAATGAATACTTCAGCTTCAACCGCAACAACACACGAGCACACACTAGATACAAACTTAACGTAAACCGATCCAAACTAGATTGCAAAAAATTCGACTTCAGCAACAGAGTGGTCAATGCCTGGAATACATTAACCAACTCTGTAGTTTCTTCCCCAAACCCCCACAACTTTAACCTTAGACTGTCCACCGTCGACCTCACCCCATTCCTAAGAGGTCTGTAAGGGGCGTGCATAAGCGCACCAGCGTGCCTACCGTCCCTGTCCTAATGTACCCATATACTCGTTAAATTTCTTGTACTGATAACCATGCTTGTGCTTATATATTCACAAACATGTTTATACTCTGTTTATACTTTGTTCGTAATCATATATACGCTTGACAAATAAATAAATAAATAAATAAATAAACATTACTAGAATTCTGGACATGTGGCAGGAAGATTTGAAGTTCAAAGCCCCAGATAATAAACTACATCTACATCCCATTGACTAACCTTACAGAATTGCTATGATAATAAAATGAAACCAAAAGCACATATATTCTTCTCAGATGTAAGTAAACAGAAAAACTGGTATATAAACACAGGCTTTTTAGAAACTCTAGTAGCCTATTTTATTTCTATAAGCCAAATTAAAAAATGAAAAATCAGCATTTCTCATTTCTTAGCATTATTCACTGGTATGCAAACTATACTCCTCATTTCAAAAAATTCCAACAATTCCTAAAAGTGATCTGTTTAATTCCTGGAAGAATTAACTGTCCTTTCCTCAACAGCATTCTATCTGTGGAAACAGACAGAAGAACAGAGAGACTCCAAAGACTACCCAAAAGACAAACAGCAAAATTAGTATATCTAGAAAAAGATGGTCCAAAACAGGGGTGGGTTCTAACTTACCTCGCTGCCGGTTTGCTTCCTCATGCGCCGCGTGGGCGCGTGCATGCACAGTGCTAAAAACCAAGCTTTTGTGCATGCACAGAAGCAAAAAATAGCTTCTGTGCATGCGCAGAAGCAAAAAACAAGATGGTGGCGCCTATGGCACCGCCGAGAGAGCCGGTTTGGGGGTGTGTCCAGCCAGCCATCACTGCCGGTTCAGCGAGCGGGGGAAAATTCCCATTACCAGTTCTATAGAGCCGGTCCAAACTGGCAGGAACCCACCTCTGATCCAAAAGGAAAAAGAACCCTCCATATACCTGTGCCTGTGATTCAGCCCAATTTCTCATTCCTTCCTTTACTGCTCTACACATGTTAAGATGATGAATAAGGTAAGCTAGCAATTCTTAAATGAGAAATCAAGAGTTCTAGAAAAAAAGGTTACTTGACTTATTGACAGAATATATAGCTGTGAAAAAAATTAAAAACTTTGAAGACTTTCTGAATTATATTAAATTATAAATGCCTATGCAACTACCAGTTCTACATTTATGAAAATTGCCTATGTGTTGCTGTGAACCTCCAGTTATTAAAACGGTAGAACCTGATACCAGTGAAATAAATGATCAAAGCACAATTTAAGAAGCTCGAGTGCTAAAATCATGACATATCAAAGATCAGAAATATAATCCATGGATAGCCCCAATGTGTTGAGAAGTATGCACAATATATTGTGCAATCTCCTTGGTCATCAGTTTGTTAAGAACTGTTTCATCAATGAAAATATATTCTAGGCACACAGACACAAAGCCTACCTCTGCCACGCATATACCTTTTCTCTAACTATTTTTTTCTTGCTTTTCACCACTTTTCAGAAAGCACTGCTCAAAATGCTTCCTCACCTATGAATCCCAAGCCTTTATTCAATATATCTGACCATACGCTATTCCCATGGTGGCGAACCTATGGCACGCGTGCCAGAGGTGGCACGCAGAGCCCTCTCTGCTGGCATGCGCGCCATCACCCCAGGTCAGATCTCCGTGGCGTTTCTTTTGGGAGCTTCTGTTTCCCTGCAAACGATGAAACAGAAGCTCACGGAAAAAAAAGATCTTACTTTAACAGAAGCTCACGGAAAAAAAAAAGTCTTGCCACGCTGCCACTGTTGGGATGCCCCACCTCCCACTGGCCGGCTGGTCTTCGGGTCTCTGCTGCGCATGCGCGCATGTCTGTGCGCATGTTCGTGCATGTGCATGTCCACGCATGCCTGCATCTGTGCATATTCGCACATGCACACGCATACCTTTCAGTGTGGGCATGTGCGTGCGCGCAGTTTGGGCACTTGGTGTCTAAAAGGTTCGCCATCACTGCACTGTTCATTAAGGTGATTTGGACCTCACATCTCCATTCAGTTTTAGCACTCAGACACTAACATTTAAATTCAAAACTATGCACACAGACACAGATATAGAAACAGACACACACAAACACAGCTAAACAAACACTATTTCATCATTTATTTGGGTTCTCTGTGCAATACCTACAGCTGAATAATTCCCTCCACCAACAGCAACTCTCCCAGTTAAATTGATAGTTCTAAATCAAATCACCAAGATCAAAGCTCAACAATTTATTTGGACAAAAATGGGGATTTTAGTTTGACTACAAGGCTAAATAAAACTGGGAGCAGGTTTCTGATTTAGTTGCTGTTCTTGGCTATAGGGAGCAAAGAAGCAGTGATTGAGTAAAACTTGATAGTCATAGAAGTTATTTGAGTTATTCCCACTATCATGAAGAAACAGAGAAAAATGAATACCAGTGTTTTCCCATCTTCTGTTTTTCATATTTGTTTTCCACATTTTATTTGGTATAACATATATACCAAATACCTCTTGCTAATGTGATTTAATAACAAATAAAATCCCTAAAATTAATCTTGTTGGAAAGTCTGTTGAAGTATATTCTTCAAGGAAAATCCTCTTTCTTGCATATCATGTTTTTCAGAAAATGGAGCCAAACTAATCCTGTGGCTTCTATTACATTATTTTGTTCTCAGAAATTGTAATACATGAAAAAAGATAAAGTGCTCTCAGATGAAAACCAGACTATTATTTAATTTATTTTAAATATTATCTTCCTCCATAATGTCATTTTACAGCAAAACTACTTTAGCATATACTTTCCCAAAAGAAGAAATCCCTTAGAAAGTCTACATGTGGTATTAGCTTTTCACTTATTTTATTTATATAAATAAATAAATAACATTATAATGCCCTTTGGTTTAGAGACCCCCAGAAAGATTGAAAGAGAATATAACACATATTTCAAGTGTATAAACTCCTGAGCAGATAAAAATGTCATTTACAAAAAGCTAATAGACAAGGCTTGTAGGGAGAAAATTTGAATGATATGACCCCCAAAAAATTATCTTTTAGTCACTATGAAAGAATCCTGAGAAGGTTCTTCCAAGGATGACTATAATCCTCAAGGACCGTCATTCAGGAGGATGTAACTCCTACAATATCTAGGTTTCAAACTACAGCATGCGAATGTTTAAAGGTAAATACAGTCTTTTGAATTGTGGTATGAAACCCAGGTTGTTTCAGAAGACATAAAATCAGGGGTGAAATCTAGCAGGTTCTGACAGGTTCTGGAGAAACGGTAGCGGAAATTTTGAGTAGTTCGGAGAACCGGTAGTGGAAATTTTGAGTAGTTCGGAGAACCAGCAAATGCCACCTCTGGCTGGCCCCAGAGTGGGGTGGGAATGGAGATTTTGCAATATCCTTCCCCTGGAGTGGGGTGGGAATGGAGATTTTGCAGTATCCTTCCCCCTGCCATGCCCACCAAGCCACACCACGCTTACCGGTAGCAAAAAAAATTGGATTTCACTACTGCATAAAATCCAATCCATATGTCTCATAAGGATTACTACTGTAGAAACTGTATTTTAAATCAACCAGAGTATCCAACAGTCTTCAAGGCCAAGTTAAAATATTTTTTTCAGTTATTGAAATGGGATGGTGGCTTGAGATCACCATTGCTTTTATTCTTAGCAAACTAAATAAAACAATATTCTAAATAAGGATATAATTTTACAAAAATAATATGGCAATGCATGTTAGATTCCTCTGATAATCTACTATTGTTGGAATTAAATTAAAAGGACTGGATTGGACAACCATTTGTCTGAAATATATAGGGTTTCCTGCATGAGCAGGGGGTTGGACTAGAAGACCTCCAAGATTCCTTCCAACTCTGTTATTCTGTTATAAATAATATATTCCAATTTAACCCAAGTATTTAGTGAAAGACTCTCTGGACTGTTATACGATATGTGAATGAATGTGTACATTGTTTGGGAATAATTCTTATCTTTGGAGAATAAGCATGTGAATATAAATCAGTACAATTGTTAAACTTTGAACAATGACATGTTTTTGATTGAAATATATCTAATTTGTATACATTTTCTTTACCATTTTATTTTATGTAATGATTAAATACTATCTCTTTGAAAATATAATTTATTTAGAATTTTTTAAAAAACCCAAAGAAAAAAATGCTTCATAAAATCATTTCCACTAGCGCAAATGTAAGTAATACTTATTCATCATATTGATAAATCCAATATTATATATATGAAATATACATATATTATATATAAAATAATTTGTAGATTGTATAGCAATACCTAATTAAATAGTAATATTCTCCATGCAGCAAATGCTACTGAACAGAACTTAGCAATTTCTGAACTCAATTCATATGAGAGATTTATTAGCAGACAACATGTATTGGGCCCATGCAACAGTTAACTGGCAGAAACACTATTACAGCAGAGCAGCAAAATTGATATGGGGGACAATGCAGGAAAACATGAGAAACTGACTTGATTGATCATTTGTGACAAGGGGAGAGGTAATGATCTTATAGGGCCATGATGGCGAACCTATGGCACGCAGAGCCCTCTCTGCGGGCACGCGAGCCGTCACCCAGCTCAGCTCCACCGTGCATGCGTGCATGTGCCTCCCGCCAGCCAGCTGATTTTTGGGATGCATCGGGGGCGCATGAGGGAGATGCACGCACATCTGTGGGGGTCACACGTGCATGCGCGGTGGGTGGGAGAACACGGGGGTGTGTGGCGCACGCCCCCATGGCCCGTTTTTGATCCCAGAAGGCTGCAGGGAGGACTGCTAGACCCAAAATGGGGCATGGGGGGTGCGTGCACCCCCCACGGCCCGTTTTTGGTCCCAAGAGGCTGCAGGGAGGCCTGCTAGTCCCAAAACGGGGGCAGGGGGTCGTGCTTGCATGTGCAGGGGGAGGGGGAAGCTGGGGGTCATGTGCACATGCGCAGGGGAGAGGAAGCTTGGGGAGTCGTGCGGGCATGCACAGGGGGTGGCGCATTGCATTATGGGTGCTGGCACACACACGCGCTGTTGCGCGTGCATGCACGCACTTTCAGCACATGACAAGAAAAGGGTTAGCCATCACTGTTATAGGGATATGTATGTTGGTATGTAGGTATTGGGACATGATGGTGAACCTATGGCATGCATGCCACCTGTGGCACGCAGAGCCCTCTCTGCGGGCACGCGAGCCGTCGCCCAGCTCAGCTCTACCGTGCATGCACGCACGCCTCCCGCCGGCCAGCTGATTTTTGGTTATCTGCCATGCATGCTTGGAGGGTGGGGCGCATGCGGGAAACATGCATGCATGTGCAGTGGGGTGGGGGGTCACATGTTGTGGAGGGGTGCGGTGCGCCCCCCCACAGCCCATTTTTGGTCCCAGAAGGCTGCAGGGAGGCCTGCTAGGCCCAAAACTGGGTGTAGGGGGTGCGGTGCGCCCCCCGCGGCCCATTTTTGGTCCCAGGAGGCTGCAGGGAGGTCTGCTAGGCCCAAAACAGGGCAGGGGGAGTCACATGCACATGTGTGGGGTGAGGGGAGTGCAGGGGGAGTCACGCATGCATGTGCCAGGGGGTGGGAGGGTGTCACACACGCATTGCATTATGGGTGCTTTCGGTACCGGATGAGAAAAAGGTTAGCCATCACTGGTATAGGGGGATGCTGCTATCTGTCCTTCAGAACCTGAGATCGCACAGAAACAGGAATTTTCCTCTGTGCAAAACAGAATATTTAGAAACTTAGGGTAGTTAGGAGAGACAGTCTTCTGCATAAACTGCCCCTACAGCACCATGGGGAAAAACTATGATCTTTCTGCAGTTCAGAGTCAGGTAACACTGTTTTATCTCCAATGACTTTCTCATATCCCAATTAGAGCAAGTATTGAGTATAACAAAATCTGGGCCTATGTTTCCTATCCCCCAGTGAAAATTAGCAGGACAAGAGAACTTCCCACACAATTTAATTTGAGCCAGTATTTTAGTCAACAAATTCTCAAATATGCTTCTAAATATGCAGGTAAGATTGACTTGCAGGTGCAAGAGCGCATTTGACATACAACAGGGACATGAAGCACAGCTCTTATAAATTTAGTTAGAGGTGCCTCTAAAGCTCTTAAGTCCTTATATATGCAAAGCTGTGTACCATAAAGGAAAAGGCTCAATTCCTTCATCTTAAAAGAGTTTTACTGCTTCTGAGACAAAGTTTATTGCCTCTGTAGTTACCAGATCGGTCTAGTGCACTTGACATTGTTTAATTCTTCCCCTTACTAAAGATGACCTTAAAGTATTTGTTAACTCAAGGTATAGAAATCGTGGATCATAGGATAAAAAAGTTTTAATCCTCTTCACTGTGTGATTTAGTCACACATTCAAGAGAGTGTCGAAACTAAAGAATCTGTAACCACTGCTGTCTTCAGAGCTCTCTATTTCTTTTTCATTAAGGATGAGTGAAATTTCAAACTATTTCCTTTTAATAAGAAACAAATGTCTTCATAAATGGAATAGGAAAACTTGATATGTTAAAATTTTGCACTAAAGAGTAAAGTAAAGCTGGAAAATGTCTTGCCAAGCAAGATGGGTGCTTTGGCATCTAAAATCTGGGAGGGAGAGAGGGAGAGAGGGAGAGAGAGAGGGAGGGAGGGAGGGAGGGAGGGAGGGAGGGAGAGGGAGAGGGAGAGGGAGAGGGAGAATGAATATCATTATGGTTCTCATTATGATTTGTCCCAATAAACTGCTAAACCAGTCTAGTTGTCTTTATTTTTTTTAATATTTCTCTACAGTGATATTTCTAATCTGTAAATATTTGGCACTGAAAATTATCACTGTGTAACAGGTGTGAATTTAAATAATGAAAATCAATGTAACTTTCAAAAATGAATTAATGTACAGATTTCTGATTATGTAAACTATCAAGGCAACTCATAACTGCATACACATATATTATATAGCAGAACCATAAAATAAATACAATTAAAACCAGTCAACAGCCAGAGTTGGTCAAGAGTCAGAGATCCTGACCTTGGCACCTACTATGTGGGGTGCCACAGGATTCAGTGCTCTCTTAGTTCCTATTTAACCTGAAACACTGGGAGAGCTCATTTATTGCCACAGAGTGAGGTATGCTGGTGATAATTATAACTTTCTGCTATTGATGAATTAAGCCATGCTGTAGGTGTCCTGAACTGGTATCTGTGAGGGTCTATATAGGGAACAACAGGCTTCAGCTGAACCTTGGCAAGACTGAGCTTTGGCTTTCGCTTTGGACTTTAGGGCTTTCTGGATCTTGGACTTCACCATCTTTTAGGGCCATCTGGATAGGGACTTTACTTGGTGGAGTGGCACTATCCTAGCCAGATCTGGTCTACAACCTGGGGTTTCTTCTTCTCACTCCTGCTTGAGGAAAAGGTGCAGTTTGTGGCTAGGAAGCCTTTGCTCAACTTCATGTTGTGTGCCAATTGTGCCCATTCTTGGATCATGAGGTTTCATTCACAGTGATTCACACATTGGTCAATTCCCAAATGAGCTACTGCAACACACTCTTCATAGGGTTGCCTATGATAAATATCTGGATGCTTCAACTGGTGCAAACTGCAGAGGCACAGGAGATACAGTATACCTCTGCTCCAACTGCATTGGTTAACAGTTTGCCTCTGGCTTCAATTCAAGATTCTGTTTTTAACCTTGAAGGTCTTGCATGGTATTGGGCTAGGTTACTTGAGGGACTACCTATTCACAATTAGTGTACCTATCCCATCAGGTCCAGCAGGTTTCAACTGTGAAAGAATTCCATCTGAGGGAATCTAGAAACTGAGTCTTTTCTGCTGCAGTAATACACATCATCTGAAGCATCATCTCTCATTAGGTGAGGTAAGTCCCAACCTTTATGATCTTCCAGAAAGTTCTCCAACTAATAGTAGAGAACCCATATGTTGACCACAGATTATGTAATTTTTCCCCTCATGGTCTTCTTTCATCAATGTTTGTTGTTTTTATTGTTTTTAACTGGTTTTATAGAATATATTAACTATTGGTTTTATTGTATGTTACTCAGAGTCACTTCATGTGAGATGGTGGCCATATAAATTTGACAAATCAATAAACAAATTAAAGGCAATGTCAATAAATTATTTATTAATTAATAAGCCAAGATTGGGGATAAAGGTATATTTTGCCACTTTTACAATTAATGCCATAATAGTCAAATATTCTTGGAAAATCTGAGAATTATACAAAAGAAGACAGTCATACGTATACCAAATAACAAAGTTTATGGCAGTGAAGATATATTCTGGGCACATTCATAGTGGAAGTGACAATGTCTTTTATACCTAGGACATCAATACCAATTCCATAAATTGAGCTTATATAACCTGAGTATCTTGCACCTGTTAACAAACTGCCAGCCACATTTTGTACTAACTGAAATTTCCAGAAACTTTTCAATGATTGGCGCCACACATAAATCACATTGCATATCAAGATATATTGAAGAGATAACCACTGTTAATTCAACCAACTTGTAGGTGCACATTAGCTATCATTGACCAAATGTGCTCATTATTAGAATTACTACCTGCAAATCCAGATGGATGAAACAGCACTACTCCCAAATTGTGATTTTCCTCTTTCTAGGTAAGAATAACTATATTCCTAAAAGGAAACATTTAAGTTCACAAGTCCAGTTTGCTTCTTATCGAAAGTATTCTATCATCGTTGGATTTAATTTTAGCTTATTCTATTTCATCCAACACATTCCTTTCATTGAACTCTATTTCTGGTTGCCATGACTGTACTGACTCTCTACATATTATATCTTAATGTAAGAATCATCCTGAGATATTAGACATTGGATAATGGATTGGTCCATACATGTAAACAAGATAAAGAAATATGAATGTAGTAGCCTTCTAAGGTACCACTTTAGATAGTCACTTTAGATGGCAAGTGAAAATCAGGTTTTGAACGAAGTGCTGAAAAAAGGGATTAGTGCAACAATAAATAAGGAAAAACTAAAACTTCCTTCTTGTTGCTACTTTTACTAATAGAAAACCATTTATGTATGGGAGGCAGTGAGAATTGAAATCTACAGGTCAAATTACATACTATGTAAAATTGATATTATCCTGCCGACTTTCAATATTGCTTTACTTAATTCTATGTGGATGTTAGTCACTATATGAATCAATGCTTAGAGCAGAGGAAAATTTGTCCTTATCTCTTCTGGTTTTTTTTAAAAAGGAAATTATTATGCTCATTTCCAGCCCCGCCCCCAATGTACTACTGTTATGGGGGGGGGAACCCTCTCTCTGTAGGTGTGTAATTTTCAGGCAACAATAACCAGGAATTGGAAAATAAAACAAATTTTCTCTATGTGAGGTAAGTGCAGTCCAAATTTGATCAAAATACACTTTACTTAAGCCAGTAAGGCATGTTGACTGATATATCTATTTATTCCTACATAGCCTAACAAATCTTATTTTATTCATACATTATTTTTACTTTTTTAGCTGAAATATTACAGTGAACTCTTTTTAATTCAAGATTCACACCATTTTATATATATATATATGTAAGCTTGGCTAAAGGTGTCTCAATGTGTGATTCTGACAAAACTGAGAAATGAATGTAATATTCATTTCTATAGTTTATAAAACTAAAATGCTACAACCTCCAATATCTTGGATATACTTCCATGACTAAGATTCCATATTTTAGAATTCTGTTTTTAGATTAATTATTTACACCTTTGTATAAAATCATAATTACAGTTGCCTTCATTCCAAAATTGCATTTATTTATTACATTAATATCTCCCAGTAATGCCAACAATTTTACAGGAATAGAATATTAAAACATCTATAGTCCAATAATATACCAAAACATTAAGCACGTAAACCAGAACTTCTAAAAACAATTAAAAAAACAACAACAGGACTGTCCTCTAAAAGAGCTCCAACTATTTCCAGAAAGCAGTTAAAGCTGAGGCAACTTAATTAGCAGCAGGAAGCCATTCCTGAAATCCAATGTTGATTTTCAAAAAAATGTTGTGTTTCACTCATTCATCCTTCACAAAATGGGGACATGCCTGGTGTTTTTCCAGTAGGATAAATTAGGCCAATTTTATTGCATATTGCCTTAAAAAGCTTTATAACTTACCACTTTAAATGGTACCCACAATTTAATGCAGGGCTTATAGTACAGATTTAATGCATTTTCACTAGTGGATGCCAGATAATACATAGGTTGCTGCATTTTGGAGTGACTGAAACTTGCAAGTTGTCTTTAAGGGCAACCCCATGTAGAGCATATTCAGTAATTGAGTGGTATACATGAGACACTACTCCTAGCTAGGACTGCAAAAGCTGGGCAAAGGCTACCAGTTGTCCAAGTAGGAGCCATTAGCAGAATTCCAAAATTTCAGATCTGCTTCTTCATGGATAGTACTTTCCCATCAAGAGCTACCACTGGGACCACCTAAACACTCTGATGGATAA
The DNA here is from genome assembly GCA_003457575.1 of Thermophis baileyi. Classification (NCBI taxonomy): domain Eukaryota; kingdom Metazoa; phylum Chordata; class Lepidosauria; order Squamata; family Dipsadidae; genus Thermophis; species Thermophis baileyi. The sequence continues at coordinate 642,612 of QLTV01000584.1, forward strand.
ATAGTAAAACTGTCAGGCTAGTATTCAATTCTAATTTGTTTTCTTGTACACAGACTCTTATAATTTTTTTATTTTTTTACAAGCATATCAATGCGTGAACAGTGTGGCACCTGGGTGTCATACATTCTAATACAAATAAAACTAATAGCATTAGTAGTAGTTATTACTTTCAACCAACTTATATATTTCTAATAGTAATACATATTTATATAAAGTTGCAATCTATCATTATTCAATTATTCATGTTTTCTCTTATTATTGCTCTTATTTTATTATATAAAAGTGTGTACACTAATATTCCCCTTTTCTCTTATTTCTATCCCTTATTCTAACTTTTAATCATGTCATCTTTTGTTAAAAAACATTTTCTTTCTATCCTACCTAATTTCTAATCATGTCACCTACTTACACACACACACAAAAAAAAAGGAAAGGAAAGGAAAAATAGAGGAAAAGCAAATTAAATTAAACTAAAAACAACACCAAAAATGAAAAATCATCTATTCACATCTCTTGCCCGCTTCAATACTTTTGCTATGCTTTTTTTCTTTTTGACTTGCCTCCCATCTTCCTCTCTAAGATCTCTATCTCTTTCTACATCTGCTTCTTGGCTGTTCAGTCTGAGTATTTTTCCCACCTCTACCCTCCTCCGCTGCTTAGTTTCCAGGATTTCTGCCCATGCCCCTATCTCCCTTTCAAAGGTATCTTCCTGTATCTCCAATTCTCTTTTCGACTCCTTAATATATTTTCCCCCTGGTTTAATTCATCAGTCACTGTTATTTTCTTTATAGCCTCTTCCTTTTCTTCTTCTTTTATTCTCTGGTTCTTCATCTCAGTCTTTTCCTCCATTTCTACTGTTAGTTCCTCCCTTTCCTGGGTGTCTTGATCTTTGCTCATCATCCCTTGTATAGCATTTTCCATTTTTCCCGTAATCTCCTTAAATCCTTTCTCCATAATATCCTTTGTGTTTTGGAAGAAAAATGCCATCTCCTTCAATGTTTCACTTGTTTCTTCCTTATAAAGCATCTTGTTTTATCTTTAAATAAAAATCACTTTTGTTCCACAGTCCAAGAGCTATTTATTCAGTCCTTAGGTTGCCCTTCAAGGGGTGCACTAATTACAGTTCTTTATATCCCAAAAGTAAACAGTCAGTTCCATTTGAATAGTCCCATAAGTTATCAGAAGTCTTTCAGTGGTCTCTTTAATTAAGTAGCTTTCTTATTTCCATATTTAAATCTCCAGTAATCCTGGGGTAATCCAGTAAATATTTCCACATTCCTTCTCATAAGTATTTCCAGATTTGTAGTTTTTCTTTTTGTCAGCAGGTGGTACTCTCAACTTAAATTTCAGTATTACCACTCGGCAATTGTCATTTTAGTTATAAATCAATTATAAAAGCAAAATAAGTTTTATAGGTAAATAATTCCAGCATTTTAAAATGCCTTCCCAGTACCGCATCTTTCCAATTTAAGAGTCCAATTTTCTATACATTTCAAAATTTATTATTTTTCTCTCTTGTGTCTTCCCCTGCCAGTCTGGTGTTTCTCAGAGTGCTTAGACGCCGCTTTAACAGATAATTCTGAGCAAATAGTTCTAAAATATTCCTTGGGGTAAGTTTAAGGCAAAAAGAAATCCTCTCCCCCAGTTCCAGTCACTGTTAGTAGTCATTGGGTAGTTAGGTATAATCCAGTAAATATTTTCACAATCCTTCATATAAGTATTCCCAGACTTGTATATTTTCCTTTCAGCAGCAGGTGGCGCTCTCAATTTAAATTTCAGTGTTGCCATTAGTCAATCGTTATTTTAGTTGTAGTTCAATTATAAAAGCAGGATAAATTTTTTAAGTAAATGATTCCAGCATTTTAAAATGCCTTCCCATTACCACGTCTTCCCAGTTTAAGAGTCCAATTTTCTGTATATTTAAAAATTTATTATTTTTCTCTCTTTACATCTCTTCCTTCTGGTCTGGTATTTTCCTCAGAATGCTTAACCACCGCTTTAACAAATAGTGCTGAGAAAACAGTTCTAAATTATTCCTTGGGGTTAGGTTTTAAGCGAAAAGGAATCATCTCCCCAGTTCCAGTCACTGTTCACCTACTTTGCTCCAGCACCAGTCTGAGTTATTGTTCTTCAGTTGTCCCAGCTTTGTGGCAGCCATCTTTAGGCTGTCTCTTCTCCTTGCCGTGGCTGAGAGGGAAAAAGAACCCCGGGTCAAACAGGAGAGTTGCAACTCTCCTCGACCTCACAGGGTGCCCCTCTTTGCTTCACTGCCCCTACAAAGCGGCTTTGGCTCCTCTCGGAGCCCACCAACAGGGGGAAGTCAGCACAGGGAACGCGGAGATCCGTTCCTTATGTCTGATATTGCTGCGACATCAACCGGAAGTCCCTACACAGACTCTTATTATTTTTAGATAACAGAAGCAACCAATACATATTTGGGTAGACATAAAGCTGAATACCATGAGCACAACAATAACCCACCCAAAAACATCCATTGAGATCTAACAACACTTGACATTACAAACCTCATTCAAGCTGTTAAGCAGTAAGATGTATTACAGAGCCGAGGTGGCGCAGTGGTTAGAGTGCAGCACTGCAGGCTACTTCAGCTGACTGCTAGCTGCAGTTCAGCGGTTCAAATCTCACCGGCTCAAGGTTGACTCAGCCTTCCATCCTTCTGAGGTGGGTAAAATGAGGACCCAGATTGTTGGGGGCAATATGCTAACTCTGTAAACCGCTTAGAGAGGGCTGTAAAGCACTATGAAGCGGTATATAAGTCTAACTGCTATTGCTATTGCTATTGTTTCATCACTCTAGTGGACTTGACTATGAGCAGTTTATTGCAAATTTTCATTCTGCAGCTAAAGATAGAATCTTGCCACCTATATTAATATAGCTGTCACTGTAGTATTAGTATCTCAGTTTGCAGTGAGCTGGAACTTTTCTGTAATAAAAAAAGAGAAGCATTACCTGCCTGGTGAATAAATCCAGCTGGAAGGGGGATGCATCAAAAGCATTCCTTTCCTTCCTTATAACGGCACAGTAACCTGTCTGCTGTGAAAAGTTTTGCTTTAGGGAAATTATCTTTTTATTTATATTTTTTTTATTATTATTATTATTATTATTCCAAAGCTAGAAGCTTGTGTCACTGGTCTCTTGAACTCAGAACAACCAAGAACAAGAGTCACAAAGTTAGATATATTATTTTATAGGTAAAATATACATATTTTGTGTAGAATTTTGAGACAAGTTAGTTGAAGCATGTATGTATGTTGCAGAAGACCCCAAACACAGAAAGAATTGATTTATGAATGATAAGGAACATCAACCAGAAGGGGATATCCTTCAAAGTGTGAAATCACTGAAGATATATTCTTGGAAAAGAAACATACGGTAGTACCTTTGATATATGGAGTGAGTCCTCGCCGCCAGTTCGCTTCCTCCCGCGCTGCGTGGCTGCACCTCGTGGTCGCGCGCACATTGCGCGCGCACGCACAGTGCTGAAAATTCCAAAAAAATTCCCCAAAAAAGCCGAAAACAAGATCGTGGCGCATGCGCAGTGCCGGCAACTCGGCTTCTGTGCATGTGCAGAAGGAAAAAAAAAATCAAAAAAATTCAAATAAATAAATAAATAAATAAATTTAAAAAAGATGGCGCCGTCCACAGACCGGCACCGACCGAACAGGCTCCATGACATCACCAGCGGGTTGCTACCAGTTTGGGCGAACTGGTCCGAACTGGGAGGAACCCACCTCTGGGCATACTATATTATAGAACACCATATTGCCATTCTCTTTTCAGCTTCCTATGCTATCACCTTCCCTATCGGCTTACCTTGAAGTTTGTTAGATTTAATTTATTACTTGCATTGATTTTTAACACATGCTTGTGCAGAGAAAGGAATCCTCTTTGTACCTTAAGTCACCAGTCTCAAAGAAAAATAGCTACATGAAGAGAAACAATCATTCACCATGTGACATTTAATAGAGACATATGCAAGAACGTTTTGGACAGAACAAACAAAATTATATCCCAGAAAACATAGTAATAGTATGGAATATTATAGAGACAAAGTTACCCAGCCTGCATATAAGTCTCTGCTTCTATTTCCAGTTTTCAGTATCAGTCCAAATCTTTTGGAGGCAATTGGATGAAAGCTTCAAAGTAATAGGAAACAAAATTAACCAATGACCTTTTCTCTTTCTTCTAATTTCCATATGTTCAGCTGGAACATCTAAAAGACAGCTGTACCTGAGTTCACTCCAGCATGAATTTACTTTTCCATAAAGCCTAGAACAGAGGTGGGTAATAAATGTTTTCAAGGAGCCAGATGAAAAAATAGGACTGTTGTGAAAGGCCAGCAACATTGCACCTACTGCCACCTCATTCCCCCACACACACCAATGTTCCCCTGCTGCTGACCCTTCACTACCAACAGCCTGACCCCTTCACTACTGATGCACTGCCACCCCTTGCCACCAACACCCTGACTATCAACATCGCAGATCAGACAGGGACAGCTAAAAGGCCAGATGGGGCCTGAGAGTCACAAAATGTCCACATCTAGCCTAGAATCTCAGAAAAAGCAAGTCTCTGTCTGGATTGTATTCATTCAATGAAGCACAAGTATAACATTTAGATATTCTGGCAGAACACATGAGGTTCAGAGGTAGGAATTGAATTCACAGGCCTATCCTCTACTTTAGGAAAAATGCAACTGCAAACCATTTTTGCAAATGTTGCCAGGAAAGTTGCACAGGCTTGAGTCTAAGCCATTGCCAGGAGTCAAAACTTACTTGAAATATATAGCTAACACTAGGCAAGGAAAAACCAATCCTCTTCACGTATTTTATCTTTCATGTGCAGAGCATTAAAAATTATAGATAACACTCAATTAGCTATCATTCATTGACTGTTGAAAGCAGGGATGTCAAACTCATGTCATCACGGCGGCATCATGTGACGTATCGGGACTTTCCCCCCTTTGCTAAATCAGGCATGGGCGTGGCCAGCGCATGACGCATCCGGCCCGTGGGTCGGAAGTTTGACAGCCCTGGTTTTAAAGTAACAACAGTATTGTAAAAGGAAACTTATGATTGGCCCTCAAAGTTATGGCTGTCACAGTTTCCCAATAGTCACATGGTTGCAATTTTGGGCACTTGATAAAGGTATACATTTATCACCATCCTACAGTCAAGTGATCACCATTTGTGAACTTCATAGCAGGCTTTCAACAGACAAAGTCAGTAAGAAGTTGCAAATTATAGTCACATGACCTCATATGCCAACCATAATTTGCTTAATCACAGCTGCAACTAAATCAGCATGGTCATCTGATGTTTCCCTTAACAATTCTTAGCGAAGGAGTTGTCGATCTCAACTGTGGTTGGTGAGGACTATATGTATGCATAATTTAAGCCAATGGAATGTTTAAATCACCATTGGTTAAAAAAATAGCTAAGCTTATTTATCTCAACCCAAATATTTTCATTTGCCCTAATGATGTAATATTTTAATATGTGAATATACATTGTGCTATAACATAATGTTTATTGGCTCATTTTGTGTGTGTTATGTTAACCTAAGTTTTGTGATTTGTGGTCATGTTTTAAAGTTTAACATTTGTGACCAAGTCAGCAAAAAATATTAAAAGGACCACTGACCTTATTATAGTTTAACTTCATTTAATTTTTTTAAAATAGTTTTTATTGAACATTTTTCACCTTTAAAAACAAAAAACAACAACAAAAACAGAAAAAACATAAAAAACGAGAAAAACAAGACAAACATAATATAAATTTGTTTTACAGCTTTCCGTATTGGTTATAATAACTATAATGGTAAAATAACATTTATAACAATACTAGTTGTTCAATAATAGTTGGTAACTTTGGTTATTATTTAATTGATACTAATTTCAGAATTCCTATTTCTTATTTTGACTTCTATTGTCTAACCACTTATATATTCTATCCCAAACTTTATAATAATCTGACTCTTCTCTCTCCTTTAATTCCATAGTCATTTTGTCTATTTCTGCACATTCGAGTATCTTTCTGATTACTGTTTCATCTGAAGGTGTATTAGGTTGTTTCCAATTTTGTGCGAGGGCGATCCTAGCTGCAGTTAATATGTGTAGTGTTATATATTCCAAACTTTTATCCATTTTCAGTTCTAATATTCCTAATAGGAATGCTTCTGGTTTCTATCTTTTGTTCTATAATTTCTTCCAGCCATTTCTTGATTTTACACCAGTATTTCCTTGTATAGGAGCACGTCCACCATATGTGGTAGAACGTTCCTGACTTGTGGCCCATCTCCAACATTTAGGGGATAAATTTGAGTACATTTTGGGCAATCTCTCTGGGGGCAAATGCCATCTATAAAACATTTTATAGTGATTTTCTTTGTAGGCTACTGCCTTCGTAAATTTATAATTCCTTTCCCATATTTTATCCCATTGTTCTAATTCTATAGTATGACCAAAATTTCTGGCCCAGTTAACCATTGTCTCCTTTACTGTCTCTTCCTCCATTTTATGTCTTAAAAGGAAATTGTATATTTTTATGATCATCCCCCCCCCCAGTTCCTTGTAGTAATTTATTTAATTCCAATTGTTTTTCATAAATACCGTGTTGTTCCCTATCTTTTCTGAATCTCGTCCTAATTTGTAGGTAGGGCCACCAATCTATATCTATCCCTTGTGTTTTCAAATCTTGGACCGATTTTAATTCTCCTTTTTCATCTAAAAGTTAAGCATAACTCACCATTTTACTAAGATCTATGGTGTTTGGATATATCATTGCCTCCATTGTCGATAACCAAATTGGGATTTTCCTATAATGGTTCTTTTTAATTTTTTCCCAGATCTTTAACAGGGCATCCCTACTATGTGTCGTTGGAAATATGAATGGGATTTATTCTTCCCCTCCCAAAGGAAACCAGGCCAGCCAATTTGAAGATTGTGGCCTTCTATCATTAAAATCCTTTTGTTTTTTAGTTGAATCCAACTTCATTTAATTTTATTTACATTACATTGAAATAAAGAAAGATATAGTTAATAGCATTACTGTCTTATCAAATACTAAATAATTTACTCTTTGTAAATATCATTAAATTTACACTGATAACACTCTCTGAAATAAAGGCAGACAGAGCCCTAAATCTTAAATGCATATCTTTGGTTTATTACAATGAACAATAACGATACTGTTTGAACCATCAACAATTTCAGACCAATGTAGCCTAATGAGATAGTAAGGAAAGCCATATTTCTAGAAAAGCAACAATTAATGTTACAATAGACTTACATGCCTGATGTTCTCCTGATATGCAGGTCTCATAATCCAGCCACAGGGCCAGTGCACGCTAACTATGGATTTTGGAAGTTGAAATTCAGTGTTCTTAAAGGATACACGATATAAAACTATTCAGCACAGTACAATATGGATATACAAAACAGACACTCTAAAAAACAAAACACTATTACATACATATATTTATTTTATTTATTTTAACATTTGCAAAACCATTATCTCTTAAAAGCCAGCTTGAGTGGGATTTGGGTTATACTATATACAGTAGATGGAAAAATGGGAAAATATGTGGTTGACAGGACTGAAATTTACACTATGATACAATCTTAAAGATAATTTTTATAAAATGGTGAACTATAGAAGAATATATAAATGTACTTCAAATTTATGTTAGAAATGTGAAGAACAGAAGGATCATTTTATCATATATGCAGGGGTGAAATTCAAAAATTTTCCCTACCGGTTCTGTAGGCGTGGCTTGGTGGGCGTGGCAGGGGAAGGATACTGCAAAATCCCCATTCCCTCCCCACTCCTGGGGGAAGGATATTGCAAAATCTCCATTCCCACCCCACTCTGGGGCCAACCAGAGTTGGTGTTTGCCGGTTCTCCGAACTACTCAAAATTTCCGCTACCAGTTCTCCAGAACCTGTCAGAATCTGCTGAATTTCACCCCTGCATATATGTTGGAAGTATAAAAAAGCTAAAATTTTTGGGTTCAGATACATACAGTGATTCAGAGGATTTTTAAGATTAACATTCAACAGAAATGAGAATTTTTTTCTCTTTTGACTGATGGATAAACAGTTGGGGAAAAAGTCATGGAACGTTGTTTTTATATATAGCAATAGCACTTATATACCGCTTCACAGTGCTTTTACAGCCCTCTCTAAGCGGTTTACAGAGTCAGCATATTGCTCCTAACAATCTGGGTCCTCATTTTACCCACCTCAGAAGGATGGAAGGCTGAGTCAACCTTGAGCATGGTGAGATTCGATCTGCCAAACTACTGGCAGCTGGTGATCAGCAGAAGTAGCCTGCAGTACTGCACTCTAACCACTGCGCCACCGTGGTTCTTATGATAGTTGCAGTGATATTATTGTATGCACAAAGATGGAAAGATCTGGCAATATCTTTAACAGAAGAATGGTTGGTAAAGATGATACAACTTGCTGAAATGGCCAAAATGATTTGTTTGATTAAAAATATATATATATATGTTTACTGGTGCTTGGAAACTCTTTATGGATTATTGCATAAGAATGAATTTATGATTTATGGTCTTGATAATTAGATACAATAGAGTATAGAAAGAAGACAGTCATGGTGTAACAGCAGGGACAGAGGTTATTTTCTAATTATACTTATAACTATTGTAAAGGAAACTGGAAGAAACTTTTATATATGTTATTTTCTTTCTATTTTTCTCCTTTTTTTCTGCATCTTCAGGTTTTTTCTTGTATTTATATATGTATGTATTTTACTCTGAGTGGGATAGAAAAGATAAAATTACAACAACAATAGTTAACAAAGTCAAACACTCAGGACAAAAGATACGATTCAATTTATAAGAATAACATAGCCATGTTTTAAACAGCAGTAGTCACCTAACTACATAGCCCTAATCTCTGAAGGAACAGCCATTCTTTAATGCCTTACAAAAGGTTAACAGGATTTGGGTCATCCTAATTTCTGAAGAGGTGTTGTTCCATAAAGAAGGTGCCACTACATAGAAGGTTTGGCATTCAAATTATGCAAATTATATTTGCAATGGGAGGGATCTGGAATTTGATCTCCCTGCTAGATCCAATTGGATGAGCAGAAACAATAGAAGATTGGTATTCCTGCAAATAACCAGATGACATTAGTAATATTATACTAAAGTCACTTTAAAATGCATGCAGAGATATAAATTGGCAAGTTTCAACAAGATATTCCCCATTTCTTAGACTTACAGCTAGTAAATGAATTTCTCTTAAGCCTCCTGTATGCCCCACAATAAGTACAAATAATTTATTACAAAGCATATATTTCCAAGAAGTAATGCACATATTGAATTAACTTTGTTTTTCAAAAATCCAGAAGGTATTTTTAAAAAATATTACTACCAAAAGAAAAAAAGAGCAGACTCTACTACAAATATATGTACTATGAACATGAAGAGTGCTACGATAATTTTTTCCTAGTTAGCAAGTATCTTTTTTTAAATTACAAGAATTCCCCTTGCACCTCAATAATTCCTTGACCCACTTCCAATAATGTGCAGAATCTTCAGTGGCAAGAATTTTAATTTTTTTTGTACCCAAATAATATAGTATGGTGGGAAATGGGGAAATTTCCACATTTTATATGACACCCCATATCTTATATCAACATTCAACTGAACTTTCTAGCCTGGACAAGACTAAGTGAGTTAAAAACAGTTGCCTGGGTTAATGTCATCTGGATGACATTCTATAAAACCAAAGCTTTATTTAAGTACTTTTGAATAATGTAAGACAAAGCTGTGGGAGAAATTTGTCTCTGATCTGTCCTTGCCAATCCATAGCTGATAAGGACTGGGCAGCAAATGATGCGAATAGAATATTCTGTGAGTAACGCAGGCATTTAGAGTTCTTAGTTACAGAGATCAACCAGAAATATAAAAAAGTGATATTTTGTTCTCATTTTGTGTGAACGAAATATCACCAAAATAATTCCCAGCTATTTCTTAAGTCTGATCCATATCATCCTGAACAAAAATTAACACATTCATGTTTAGAAGGAAAGGTTATAATACCGTGTGTGTGTGTGTGTGTATGTGTGTGTGTATACATACATACATACATACACATATAGTACATACAAAGGTTATGTACATTGTATAGACTCTGCACTCAAGTAACAGACGTAAGCAAGTCAGGATCAGGGAATTATGGTTCTCCAGATGTTGTTGAACTATGCTCCTTGCATCCCTTTTGCCATGGTAGATGAAGTTGCCCACTAAACCTGTTATTTGCCATCTCAGTCATAACCACATAATTTCTACAGGATTTGTCCATGATAGCATAAAAATAATACATGAATGAAGAAATAATTGATGTCATTTCAGGCCAGAATACTAACTATAAACTTTGGTACTGAAGAAAGATTAATGCATAAAAATATAATTGTAAAATAATATGAAAAGGTGGATTTAAAAAAAATTAAATTCAAAATTCATACGATTAATTCAAATAAATGCTGTAAGGTGAGCAACAAGTCCTTGAAACTGTCAAATAAAATTTTGAAAGTAGCCTTAAAGTGTCTGTTAGTAGACATGAAATATAATTTTGCGTAGGAGCCTGAGAATTTTTTAAAGTAAATGCTACATTAACTTTTGGAAAAAGTCAGAATAAAATCCAGATTGTAAGAAAGTATGTATAATTGTATCAGTCTCACTTGATTTGCATGAGCAAAACAAAATTATGCAAGTTTTGACTATGTAGAATCATAATTGATTTTTATTGATTAATTGATAAGATCCTTAAGCAATACATTGGGTTTTTGTTTTGTTTTTGATAAACAGTAGAGTTTAGTGGACCAGAGTAGGCTGTCCATTAAAAAAAAATCCCAAAGCACATAAATGTCACTTTTAGGGATAGATTCCCAATTTGGCAAGTTTAAATTAAATTTTAAATTAAAAATTTTAAATTAAAAATCCAAATAAAAATCTGCGGGATCAGACTTTGTGGGTCAAACTTTTTAAAATTAAGAGAGAGAGAGAAAGTTCAGCCATCTCATTAAATTTAGAAAATATATCAACTTCCATCTACTATTACCACAGAATTTTTCCTAGAAAATCAAATGATTTGCTTGACTACACAAGTCCTGCTCTAGATCTACTATAGATCTATTTTAAGTAAAATTTCAGAGTTTATAATTTCAGAATTCTTATGGATTCTTAATGGACAGTTTTGTTCTTAAAATACTCACAGAGGTCTTGACAGACACTTGAAATTTCTGTGACCATCCTGACAACTAAAATCTATAAGGCTTTTAGAAAAATAAGACTGCATTGTTAGGGGACAAAAATGTAAGCCTTTTCTTGAATTGTAGTGTTCTCTTTACCACAAGTGTGCAGGGAAAGTCACTGACACTGTGACTGGCACTGTGCCACAGAAAGCTGGCATTGTGGCTAATAAGGCATCTCCTGTTTTCAGTCAAGGCAGGTTTGACAAAGTTAAAAAGGTTAACCATAAAGATAAACCATTTCAGCAGCACATATTGTCTTACACATTGGCAAAAAGAATCAGAACACAAAATACAAGCTTGGAGGACACGACCTTGTAGACGACCCTCATTCTGTCAAGGATCTTGGAGTACTCATATCTAATGATCTAAGTGCCAAAGCCCACTGTAACAACATTGCCAAAAAGGCACTAAGAGTAGTCAACTTAATCCTGCATAGCTTCTTCTCTGGCAACATTACACTGCTAACTAGAGCATACAAAATGTTTGCTAGACCAATTCTCGAATACAGCTCACCTGTCTGGAACCCGCACTGCATATCGGATATTACTACAATTGAGAGAGTCCAAATACGAGCACACAATAGATACAAACTTCATGTAAACCGCTCCAAACTCGACTGCAGAAAACATGACGTCAGCAACAGAGTGATTAATGCCTAGAATTCACTACCTGACTCTGTGGTTTCTTCCCCAAACCCAAAAAACTTTAACCTTAGACTGTCTACTGTCGACCTCACCCCATTCCTAAGAGGTCTGTAAGGGGCGTGCATAAGCGCACCAGCGTGCCTACCGTCCCTGTCCTACTGTCCTATTATCCTCATCTATCTGTATTCACTTTGATTATGTTTATGTTTATACCTATACCTGCTATCTTGTACATGTTTGACAAACAAACAAATAAATAAAATAAAATAAATAAATAAATGGCAGTATTTCAAAGCATCTGTGACTGCATACCTCTTTCAATCTCCTCACTCACATTTAGTTAACTTTCTGCTACTCCGAACTTAGTTACATGAAAGACTGAAATGTAAACATTTTGAAAGTCTCCTTGCAGCCAAATAACAGTCACCATCACGCTGAATAGTTTCGGGATCTATGTTACTTGTCTGACTAAATTCTATCAAAGCAAGCAAAGGTGTTCGAGGAAGGGATTGCACTAGTCCTACTTCAGTGACCAACATTAGTAGCCACCAATCCCTTTAACGCAGATTCATATTCCACTTATGCCAAGAATAAACATCACACATATTACATATGAGTTCTCATAAAAGTTCTATTCATACTAAACCCATAATTTTAAACCTGCTTATCTAGAAGTAAGTTCCATTGAAAAAAGTCAGATCTATAGATAGTCCTTGACTTACAGCAGTTCATTTAGTGACCGTTCAAAGTTACAACATCACTGAAAAAAGTGACTTATGACCATTTTTCAGACTTATGAGTGTTGCAGCATCCCCATAGTCATGTGATCAAAATTCAGAAGCTTGGCAACTGACTCATATTTATGACAGTTACAGTGTCCCCAAGTCATGTGATCACCTTTTACAACCTCCTGACAAGCAAAGTCAATGGGGAAGCCAGATCCACTTAACAGCCATGTTACTAACTTAACAACATAGTCGTTAAGTGGTTCACTTAACGACTATGGCAAGAAAGGTCATCAAATGGAGCAAAATTTACTTAACCACTGCTTTACTTAGCAACAGAAATTTTGGGTTCAACTGTGCTCGTAATTCAACAACTACCTGTAGTTCATAGTAAATATACATAAGATTTTATCTTAAATTGGCTAAACTGCATGAATTCAAATGACTCACCAACAGTCTGTGGTTGCTTTTCTCCTCCCCATACAGTAACTTGTCTATAGAAAGAATAGTTCACAAGTACCGTAATGGCTTATCAAAGTATACTTCTGCTTCTTTACCGTGTAATCATTTTTTGTTCTTCTTCTACACTTCTTTTACATGTTCTGCCTGCTATTGTAATTTGTTCATTCTACTGCACATTGGAAGAGAAATAGAATATTCTGTTAGTTAATATACTGCACATACATATAGAAAAATTAGATGAAACTGGCATTTACTTCTAGTTCAGGGCAAAAAAAACCCCACCCATTGAGCAATTTGGAAAAATTATTGACTCATTAAATCAATGTAATTTAGTGTTCTACAAAGATATCATGAAATTCAGTGGATATCTTTGGAAAATAGTTAAACAATAACAGTCCTCAAATAACTATTCAGCAACTTCCCATAATAAATTATTATGGCTTGGAAAACCAATGACTTATCATGTAACGTGTTACCCATAGTAACATTTTGAGATGGAAAACATCTCATCTGAAAGTATAATGTATGTCTCTTACTATCATTTACATCCTGAACATCTTGAAACTTTCCCCTTAAAATTCAGAATGATCCCAGAAAATTTTAGCTTTAACTATTCTGTTAACCCTGGCTATCCCCAAAAGTTTGTGGTCTTTGATTATCACTATTGACATCAACTATCACACAGATTATTGAGTATGCAGTAACTCCTGTATGGGTATGAAGCAACTCAGATTGGTTCCCCAACTCTCCAGTGAGAAATTATTATCACTTTCTCCAGATTTGTCATAAAGATAAAATAGAACTAAGAAGTTAACAGCTTTCTTCCAAGCTGTTGGAAGAAAGATTCAGATTAAAAAAACTATGTTAAAAATACTGAAGTCTATTCTAGGATTATGAAAAAAATATAATTATCATATTACCAACTATGGAGGATTTGTTGATAAATTTGACAGATTTTGCTAAAATGAATAAATTGAGTTATTTGATTAAAGAAAGCACATTTATATCTATTGGTGACTCTTAAGCCTCTTAAGGACTTTTTGTGTAAAAATGAAAAAAAACTGAAACTATTTATGGTTTAATGATTGGACAGGATAGGTTATGAAAATAACAATAATATAGTGCAATTTGAGAGAGAGAGAGAGAGAGAGAGAGAGAGATTAAAATATATTTGTACCTCCAACTTCTATGAAAAATATTGTAAGCTTTTTCCCCCCTTTTCTATTTTTCTACAACTTTTCTTTTTTGCACATTTTGCTTTTTTATTTATTTTTTCCTCCTTACTTTCTATTAGCTTGTATTAGTTATCTTTCTGTAGGATCCAATCGGATCATAATTTTCCAAGCTTTCGGACTCATGCTGGAGCCCATTCTTAGGGAATTGCTCTCTCTGTCTCCAGAATGTGTACCCTGAAAATGAGCTCCAGCACAAGCCCAGAAGTTTGGAAGACTGAATCTCTGGTCCTGGTGACTGACTAAAATTGGATATTTCAAACATTATCCTGGGACACATATATTTGCCTTCATTTGTGAGATATATTTTTGTTTTAGTTTCAATAAAAAGTATATATATGAAAAACAAAGAATTTTTTGCCTAGCAGTATAAACATTGACGCTAGCAGCTGCAGTAAGATTAAACCTATGTTCTCTTCTGTCAACATATTCCTGAATTAGAATATAGTGAATTATAGCACAACAATGGCTTTTAGAAACTATACATATGAAAAAATACATTTCATACTTTAGAATTATTAAAATTCCATAAATCTAAATGGCCAATTTCAGATATCTCTTCTTTATTAAGAATACGTATTCCATTTCATATATAATTTCTCCCCCAAATGAAAAACCATTGGTTAGAATTGAAAAGGATAAACTGAGACTTTTCTCAAATATCTTAAAGATGCTCTTTTCCCTGTTGGAAAGAGATTTGGAAGGATTTGAATTTTTTTCCTACTGTAATTATTTCAATTTGTCCTATGCTTCATACAGGGTTTTTTAGCACATCATTCACTATACGTTCCATATGTACAGTTTGGCAGGGGACAGGCTAGAACATACCCAGCTGCACTCAGAGAAAAACAAAAATACTTTCAGAAATCACCATTCTCCTTTGTTAGATATTTATACTCTTCTTGTTCAAAGACGAATTATGAAATTCTGAATGATAGGTCTGGGCATTCAGAGAAAGATCTACGAAAACAAAACTGTTCTACTATTGGGTGAAATGGAAATTTGTTCCTGGATTACATATAATGAAAAAGAAGAATATGCATATATTCTATGTATGTTTCCCACCCCAGGGCACAATTCCAGGGCTAAGGTGTAAAATCTATTTGTCAAATATTAGAAAGATATAGTACTGCTATATGAAAGAAGACTCACCTGCCCTGGGATTTTCAAACCAACAGATTATAGATTATATGCAGTAACTCCAGTACTCTACCAACAAACAAATATATACTATCATCCATTTATGTTTTCCCTTGGTGGATTAAAATATTAAGACAGTCACAATTTTTGCTGATCAGAGATTTATTTGGTTAGTTAGTTGTTAAATTTATCTGCCATTTATCTTCCCGTGAGGCTACTCTAGGTGGCTTACAACAATAAAAAGGAAGAAATTAAAAGAGTGTAAACATAATGGAATAAAATAAAACAATAGCAATGAAATAGCAATGAAAAAGAATCATTGTTATCATCAATATGATAACAAAAAGATGGATGGGTAGAGAGTAGAGAGCAAGGAGGGGGGAGGGGGAGTCATCAATCCAGCAGACACCTCCAGTGTCAAATTCCCCATTTGGTCCCCAGGCCAACCAGCAGAGCTAGGTCTTCAGTCTCCTGAGGAATGATAGGAGAGTGGGGGAAGATCTTAGCCCAGAGGGTAGGATATTCCAAAGGATGGGCACTGTGGCTGAGAAGGCTCTTCTTCTGGATTCTGAAAGTTGGAATTCTTTGACCAACAGGATCTGTAGTAGACCCTCTTTGCCGGCATGTGAGGTCATGATACTTGGAGATATTTTGGAAGACATACATACACATACATACATACATACATACACACACACACACACACACACACACACACACACACACACACACACACCTATGAATATCTATGCAATAGGCAAGAAAATGTTCATCCAAGTTTCATGGAAAAACAACCATAAACCAGTCTTTTATATAAAGGAAAGCCAAAGCCATAGCATTTTTAATATATTTATTCATATGTATTTTCTCTCTTTTCCATATTTTTTTAAAAGACTGCACAGATATTATTACAGTTGCATATGCTTAAAGATGAATTTAAACATTTTCTTCTGAAAAACATGTTTCTAAACGTATTTTATTGTGGGTTTTTTTTTCTCAAGTAAAAGTTATGATGGAACATTAAAGGCTGCAGATCTTAGTAGACAGCTAAATTTCCATTCATAATTATTAAATTTCTAAAGCATTCCTATTCTGCATTTTTAAAAGAATATGCTCTCATAACAAAGCATTTTTATTTGGCAGCATAGTGACTGCATATCAACAACTGCTATCCAAGCATTTTAAAAAATGGTTTTAAAAAGCAGACATTTTCTTCCTCAAAAAAATAAAGTTTCAGAATGTAACTGCACAAGTACACATATATGCAGACAAAAGTGAAATAGATCACCTGATCAATATATTACTCTAAATTGTTACTTGTCATACATTAAACAATAAAAAGGAAAGGATAGTTTGTTTGGTATTCATTCTTATAAAATAGTGGGTCTTTATCTGATGAACAAATGGAACAGATGATCTGCCTTGGAACCTAGACTAAACATGAAGTATTTTCTTCAAAATGTTTTACACTAAGAACATTGGTCTTACACTAAGAACATCATAATGTTCTTTTTGTATTGGTCACACATGTTTGAGCTTGTTAAGTACAGGAAAAACAAAAAAAAGTCGGCAAATTGTAGGTCTCTTTTGTTCCAACTATGAACTAAAATCTTGAGTTCCAGATAAAAATGTTACTTGCACTTTCAAAGCAGAGTTTTTGCTGCTATAGTGAGCAAGGGGCACAGGGAACAGTCACAAAAGACTGCTTTACATTATATGCTTTCAGATACACATAGGCACTTACACCGACATTCAGACAAATAAACATACTATATATACTGTACATACAAGGAAAAATAAAGGGAGAGAGAACCCAAACAAATGATGATAATTGTCCTGATTTTGAGGGGAAGTCTTTCATTTGTATAACAATGGTGCAAAAACTCACATGCTGCAGTTTCCACAGCAATCATACTGTTCAAGAATTTTTATGCCCCTCTTTTAAAATGTCAGATGCTCCTGACAGCTAGTTTTTAGACTTCCAAGGTAAGAAATGTTTCCATCTCTATCCCTGTGGTTCCCGTCTGCAGTCCAACTTATGGCTTCAAACAGCTTTCAATAAAAAACAGTCTTCTTGCCATTCCAGTCTGGGCTGAATTTTAATCAAGGTCCTTTAAATGCCATTGAACAAATCCATATACTATGGATTGCTTCTTGTATGCCACTGGCCAAATGCTATTTGCTTTGTCATTTGTTATGTTTAGAAAACCAAAACAATTTTGCTGTAATAGTATGAGTTATGATCATCCAGACACCCAAATGCTGCCATTTCAGATGAGTTACATTTCTATCTGGATGATTTACACTCTTGCTTGCCTTGTGCTTTTAATAATCTTTTTAGCAAGCTCTATTTGAACCGTTCTATTTGTAAGCCAGCTAAAAGGAAGAGCTAGAGTTCCTTTCAAATCCTCCCAACCCTTTGCACATTATAAAATAATATTTGCATGCCTCTAAAACATCAAAGTCTAGTCCCAAAATTTAATTGTCAAAATCACAATTACATAGCTAGTTAGGATAACTCTGAAGAGAGGGACAGAGAGAAGAAAGAGGCAGAAACCATGATTCTTGTCACCGAAATTTTGCCATGCACTGCTATCCTGACACTTAGAAAGGGTATTCTTTTGGGGTTTTTTCCTGCTACAAGACTATTAATAGGTTGAAAGTAGATCTACAGCCTCAGCATAAACTCATTAGACAACAGACTGGGGAAAATACAGCCATCACCTGATTGCTCTGTTATACGAGAAACTATCAGAGATAGGGAAACCAACATACTGCTGACTGTTACAATTCTCTCTCCCTCGATAAGTCAATTAATCAAACTTTCCCTACTACCTGTCAGAAAACCAGCCTGGCCTCCTTTTATTGGAATCAGGAACAGAAGAAAAAGAAGGGGAGGGGAAAGCATTTCACCATTTCTCAACCCAGGATCTGCAGGATATGCTTAATTACAACTCCTTTCATTTCCAGCCAAGAATAATGAGATCTATAGCGTGGCACTTGTCAGATTGGGAAAAACTACTTTTATTTGATTTGCCTCTCTTTGTGTGAATAACATTTTTCTGGACCTCCATAAAGGAAACATTAAATGCTGGGATTAACAACAAATCTGTTTCCTAATATTTTCCACTCTCCATATTCACACACACAGGTGGTGAATTTCAAACATGGCAAATTTCATAGCTTAAAAAAGAAGATAACAAGTCAGGGGCACACACTTTCATTCAGCCATACTAATAATTTTCAACACAGAATTCCTTCCTTCTTGGCTGTAGTAAAAAGAGAAATACCAGTGGGAATAACCTGTGGCTTCTCATGCTAACTGTACCATGAGTCTAACTATCAGATCTCAATCAGAAAGTGGAAGACACTTTCAAAAATCCTGCTCTGCTGTTTCACTCTTGTGCAAATAATGCAATTTACTAATATTAAAATGACAATTAGAGGTGGGATTGACTTTTTCACACTCAGGATATAGTTCACACACAAAAATCACTCAGGCTCAAATTCTCAGGGTGCAAACTTGAGACATTTTACCCTCTTATTTATCACCTTTAGCCTCAGTCTTTAGATTTCCATTTCCTGACTGAAAAACATTTATTTCTTGCTAATCTTGGTTTCAACTCCATGTTGTGCTATATAAAAAATCCAGTGTTCTGGATTTTGATAACAAAACAGACCTTAAGAGCATACACACACACACACACACACACAGAGAGAGACAAAGGTTGGGGCTTCTTGGAATCTGTTTTTCTTTTTTTATAGATCTGCACTACCTCATAAACAGCTCTCAAGACTATAGTAATTCCATATTATTGGCAAAGTTTGGCAGCTGAGCCCATTCATTTATTTATTCATTCAATTTATACGGCCACCCAACTCAATACATTTAATATCTAACAAAAATTAAAAACAAGATAAAAAACATGATAATCATCAAACCAATAACTAACATACAGAAGCTGAGATTAACATAACCGTGATACAGATCAGCAGTGACTGCAACCAAGCAAGCAAAATGCCATCTTTTTTTCTGAAGGCAGAAGCTGTGTGGATTGTAACTGCAGGTTGTTTTTTCTATTAGAGGTAACTTTTGCCTTACCCCTCCTCTTGATTCTGGATCTTCAGTCAATCTAGTAAGTCCATTAAAAGGTATGTTGGCTTGATTCATTTTCTCTTTTCTCTTCTGTAGAAAACTAGCAGATGAATCACATATCAGACTGCTTCCATTTTCTTTTTTTCTTATGTGTGAAGTAATGTTAGTTACTCTGGTGGCATGGCTACAATAACAATATAACAAAGTAACACATTCCAGTTCCCTCAGCCTTAAAAAGTATGCATCCTGTTTAAAGCTTGCTGACCTTCGTCCCCCTCTTCAATTATTGTTGCAGCCGACAACAATGTCTAGAGAAGTTGGAAATGTGCTTAGTTTGAAGATCAGTGACATATCATGCCACCTTCATAGCTCTCAATGGGACTTTTAATACAGGAGAAATGACAGTTTGGTAGCCAAGCAACTTGACCCTGTTAGAAATATTCCAATTTTTTTTTCTGTAAATGACAACATAAACACAAACCCTGTACTGAAAAGATGGGGTCAATAGTGGGGGGTTTTTTTGTGGTTTTTTTTTTAGGTCCTTGGAAAAGAAGTTATTCTTCAGGATCAAAAGTAGCTTGAGCAGTATGTGAACTGAATTACTTTTTTGGCATGTTCCTATTGACCATCTAGAGAGAGACTGATAATTGGTTCATAATATGTTTAATATATTCACAGTGGCTACTGCAGCATCCTTGGGAATTATCTCACCTCTAATCCTAATATCATGAAAACTCAGTTTAATTGGATGGAGCCAATCCAAACCAGTTCAGCAGGGGAAGTGAAAAAAAATAGATTTTTTTCCCGCTTCCAATTAATATATAAGTCTGAAAAGAATTGGGACATATTGATAAGGATAGGAAAGGTATCAATTTCAATTTTGCTTATTTTTCATTTCAAATCAAATCAAGTTTATTGCAGTCAAAGACCAGAGACCAGAACAAATAAAAGCATTCAATAAATATCCAGTTAAAAATTCTAGAATAAAATAATAAAGATCTATATTAAAATCGCAATTTGGCATCAATCTGTCAGTTACACATGCCTAACTATACTATAATATCAATCCTTAAACTGTGAGGCCTATAGTCATTAAATACTAAAATATTAATTCCTCTCCATCTTGAATACATAGTGGAAAGAGGAAGCTTGAGAGTTCACAAGGTGGAACAAAACTGTGGCTGAATCTGGATGTTCTGCTTCGGATACTAGGAAACCTGCTCCCAGAAGGTTACAAGGAAAACAGGTCATGAAGAGGACGTGCAGCATCCCAGACAATACTGCAGACTCTGCTCAAGCAATGCTTATATGCTATATCCTGGATAGAAGGGAGTGAACTGCCAATAATCTTTTCTGCCATCCTCACCACTCTCTGTACCGCCTTCCAAACCAGACTGTAATGCAATATGACAGGATGCTCTCGATCGTCCCTCTATAGTAAGTGGTAAGGATAGGGGAGAAAGATGTACTTTTCTCATGCGACGCAGAAAATGCAGGCGCTGCTGTGTCAACTTCACCAGTGTCTGTTGAGCACACTATTGAGCTAGCCTACTCGTTAGCTGCACACCCAGAAACTTGATGCTGCTAACCACCTCCACAGGAGAATCATTAATACCTCAGAGCTGTGTGGCTGTGCCTTCCTTTTCTGAAATTGATAATGATCTCTTTAGTTTTTCCAACATTTAAAACACCAGACCCTCTACCTCCTTGCAGTAAGCACCCTCATTGTCATAGAATATTATTAATCTCTGAGTTTAATATTTTTTAATATTTTTCCTATTTGATTACATTAAAAATTACAAATTGGTAACAATTTTTTTAAAAAAGTATTCAAGATTTGGGTGTCATATGGGCAACTGGGTGTCATATGGACAACTGTGCAGTAAAATATGATTTTAAAAAGTCTGTCGTACCAAGATACCTAAAACGACAATCAATGTGTTTTTTCATGTACGCCCCATAATACATATGTATAATTTTCTACACACTTGAAGTATGTATATTGTATGGTGAGAAATAGGAAGGAAGGAAGATGCATATATAGATCTTTACTATTAATAATGCATTGGAAAAGAATCTTAAAAACCTACTAAATTAATTCTTTATTCTATTTATATCTAAAATAATTAAGACAGATTTAATCTTCAGTATCTTTCTCATTTCCTCCTGCCTAGGACTCTAAAATCTGTATGTAATGGTTGCACTGCTCTTCTGTGTAGCTAGGATTAGACATTCCGTCACAGAATATATCTATGTGAAAACATTTTCTTTCAATTTTAAAGAGGGTAAAAAAGGAATGTCCTTCATAGAAAAGTTCCTTTCAATATAAAGGGGTGGAGTGAGTCAATAGGCTCAAAAATTTCACTTAGCTAAACTTGCTAACATTTTTATCAGAATAGAGGAAATTGCAAAATGTCAAAATGTCGCTTCACTTCTTTAACTCTACATCTGAACACATGCATATTTTGAAACTAAAAAGAGTATATTTACTGAATTTAATCATAGCAGATTAAAATTTTGCTGATCAAGCACTTGGCTGGATATGTGCAGTATACCTATTTTCACAAACTTTTTAGTTTATAATTATCTTTCTAACTACAAATGCTCATTAGACTTCAAGCCATGATTTGTTTCAGTTCTTGGGTAAAAGTCTAATTGAATGATATTGTAATCCAGGGGTGTCAAACTCAAGGCCTGCGGGGTGCTTACATCTGGCCTGCGGGGCAGCCCTGGAAACAGCACAGGTGCAGCCCGCAGTGCCTCTGTCAGAGAAAATGGAGCTAGGGAGGGCCACGTGCAGCCCTCCCGAGCTCTGTTTTTGTTGGTAGAGGGTTGCAGGAAGCCGTCGCAACCGAAAATGGAGCTCGGGAGCCCATTTTTGCTGGTAGAGTGCTCGGGCCACCACAGGGCCCCCTAACATGGGTGATGTTGAGCTGGCCACGCCCCCTGCTCCTCCAAGGTCAAACACAACCCTGATGCGGTCCTCAATGAAATTGAGTTTGACACTCCTGTTGTAACCACTCCATTCTTGTAATTATTATCTCTGTCAGAAATTTTGAACTTTAAGCAAAAAGTACCATTGTAATTCAATAGTCCCTCTTTTCTATTCCATACAGGAATGAGTTGCTCATAGTAACTCTTGTGGTTGATAAAGAATGACAAAATGTTTCTACATATACATTTAAAATAAAAGGAAGAGAAAAATAATGTCAGATATTAAATTAAAGTTACAAAATGCTAGTAGGTAACAAAGAAAAAGTAGAATTACTCAGGTCTTAAACTCAGTCTTCTTACAGAAAAAAGAATATATTCTTCCAAGCAAATATGAGGAAGAAATTAAGGTAAGGGCTGAATCTAGAGATAGACATAAATATAGTCAGGAGATTTGTATTTACTGGGAATAAATTCTCAGATAGGAAATGAACTAGAAGAGGATCTGACTGGACATTATGTATTATCTTTGAGAAATCTTGAAAAACTGTAAAGAATCAGATGACTGGGATAAACCAAATATTGTCCATATCTTTGAATAAAGGACATAATGAAAAAGATATAGTAAACTACAGATTAGTCAATCAGTCATTGGTAATCATAATTCTTCTAACCAAGTCATAAATAGATTATTTGTAATTAATTGAAAATTAATGTAGTCATTATCAGAAGTCAGCATGTATTTGCAAAGAAAAAGTTTCTTCTAGGCTAACATTTCATTTTTTGACTGATTATCTTTCTTACTAGATTGTATGAATGTAGAGGTATAACTTGTTTTCAGGAAACTAGTTTATAACATGATATTCTGCTTAACAAGCTAGTTAACTACAGATTGGATGACACAATAAATGAATTCTTGTAGAAGTTTACTAGAAGATCACATAGCCTAAACATGGAAAAAGATGAAAAGTAGAACAGAACAAACTGCCATTTTCACCTGATTTTTGAGGAAGTGTCTGTATACATAGAAACTTAATTTATTATTCTAATGAGTTTCACAGCATGAAAGTCTTACTGGGAGATATGACTGCGTGCATTTAATAAGACTGCAGAGACTAGGACTCCTGATGGGCATATTGAATCATTTCCAAATCATCTTTTTATAGCAAGCAACATATAAATTATGTAAAAAGAATTTAGATATCTAGTTACCATTTAGTCTACCAAACTAGTAAATCTTCCCTGCTACATTATCTATAAGTCTGAAAAGAAACCAGCTCTAGCATCAGAATCAGTCACATATTAATATATGATGATCTATAAAATGAACAATAGCTCAATCTATGTAGGAACATAACTTCTCCTAATAGATCAGTCCACAACTATGAATTTTCTCTCCATAGTCAGACAAATGCCAACCCAACAGATCTGAAGGTAACAACTACTAATTTTTCTCTCTTTGTTTGTGTCTGACTTCTTTTAGAAAATATATACATCTGAACTACTGAATTTGCCTTTTGCAATATTCTCCACAGGCATATTTAAATCACAGTAATGTTGTTATTTGGTATCTAATTCACATATGATAAAAATAAAATAACAAAGGAACTGTATATACAAGCAATGTTTTCTAGGATTCCATCTTATCAACTTGTACTAACACAGCACAAGGTCTGTTAGTGCAGATCAGAACAGCAATATTTTTGCCTTGACATAAAGATACCATCCTCAAAAATTTAGGGGACTAGACACTGGGAATCAGAATCGGAAAATCCAAATGAAATTGGCAGCACAATTTGGAACATTTGACTGTGATCCAAGCTGATTTTAGCAGTCGATTTACTGTCAACAAAATCCATAGATAATGCAATATTCCCAGTGGATTTAATAGATTTTACTCAAGTTAAAAAAACAACAACTGTTATTTAAAAACACAGTCAATTATACTGGCCAAAACTATATTTCATGCTACTAGATAAAAAGAACAATTAGGTGACAGAAAAGCTTTAGTTGTTCCTTCTCTTGCATCATTCTAGGCTATGGAACATGCCCTCAGAGGTTATGTTGGCCGTACACATTTGGCTTTTAGAATAATAATAAGATTCAGGTTATTTGTCAGCCTTTTAATTTAGTTTTTGCATTTATATTCTGTATTTTATATCGTTAGTGGCCTCAAACAAATGAATGGAAAGGAAGGTATCAAATCAATAAACTAATAGTTTCCTTCAAAGAATAATAAAATATTATAAAGCAATATTAAAAGCAATACAATTTCATTCAATGTTCTATTCACAGGAAACAAAATTACCTACATATTTTTCATAGAGAAAATAAACTTCCCCAGTAACTCAGAAAGAGATCAGAAAGAGAAACTCA
Organism: Thermophis baileyi; assembly: GCA_003457575.1. Taxonomy (NCBI): domain Eukaryota; kingdom Metazoa; phylum Chordata; class Lepidosauria; order Squamata; family Dipsadidae; genus Thermophis; species Thermophis baileyi. Next base: position 667,524 of record QLTV01000584.1, read on the forward strand.
GAAAGAGAAAAATAGATATTTTAGAAAAATTATCAATCTTACTCTAGAATAGCAAAAATATTACCCACGTCAGTTTTGACATTTATCTCAACTGCTCTTGTAAACTGAATCTTCCAGTCTAGAGAAGATAATTAAAACTATCTAAATTGCAGCTTGAACTTAATCCATACTCAGATCTGAACACCCTATCTCTAATTATGAATAACCTTGATTTGATTTTTATCTCAGTAGACAAGTTGGGTGTAAAACTGTTTTCTCACCATGTTAGGAGCCTGGATAATACGTATCTTCCAGTTATCTTTTAAGAGTGTTCTTTTTCCCCTTCACTGCACTTTATTAGCTTTGCAAGACATCTAGAAATAAAGATCCTGTTAAAACACTGGCCGCTCATCATTCTTTCCTCATCACAAATGTTGTGCCATTCTGGTGTCAAAGACATTTTGTCAGTATACCAATAAAAAAGACTGTTATTCATAAGTGCTAGTAAATGGAAACTGTCAGACACTTATGAATACTTATCAGATAGTGTGAAATTTTCAGATCTTAGTACATTGTATTACTCTCTGTAGTAAGGAAATATATGGATAATGTTACCAAATAATAGGTGCTGCTATAACTGAGAAAACCAATGGATATAAAGGTTTTTTTAAAGTCCATTGACAATCTGATACCAAACAATGATTAATTTGCAATCACACTTTTTCTCCTTGATAACTTTCTGACAATCAAATCAAATGAATTATATAATTTTATATATCTCCAAGTCACATAAACCAGTGCTCTATTCAGATATCTGAGTATTTGTGGTAGAAAAGTCAACCACAAGATTAAAAATTGATGCAGTTAGATGTTAAATTTCTTATAACGCATAATTTTGATTATAAATGTTTTAAAGCCATCATGCTAAAGATAATGCAAAATGATGCACAATGTATGCACAATGTATGTTTCCAATAGCATACCTATTCTTAGAACATAGAATCGTAGGGCTAGAAGGCACTCCAGAGGCTTTCTAGTCCAACCCCTTGCTCAAGGCAGAAGACCTTATACCCGTGATGGTGAACCTATGGCACGCGTGCCATAGGTGGCACGGAGAGCTCTCTCTGCTGGCACATGCGCCGTTGCCCCAGGTCAGATCTCTGTGACGTTTCTTTCATGAGCTTCTGTTTCCCTGCAAACGACGAAACAGAATCTCACGAAAGAAAAAGATCTTACCTCTTGCCGTGCTGCCTGTGTTGGGATGGCCCGCCTCCCACCAGCCAGCTGGTCTTCAGGTCTCTGCTGTGCATGCGTGCATGTCTGCGCATGCGTGCGTTTGCACACACAACCATAGCTTTCAGTTAGCACATGCACATGTGCAGTTTGGGCACTCGGTGTCTAAAAGGTTCACCATCACTGCCTTATACCATCCCAGTCAAATAGTTGTCCAGTCTATTTTTGAAAACAATTCAAATGGTTGTCCAGTCTATTTTTGAAAACAAGCTATTCCATTGAATAGTTATTCTCACTGTCAGAATATTTCTCCTTACTTCTAGATAAGATCTCTCTTTAACAAGCTTTGACCCATTATTTCTTGTCCTGTCTTCTGGTGCTTTGGAGAATAAGTCAATCTCCCCTTCTCTGTGACAACCCTTCAACTACTGGAAGGCAGTTATCATGTTCCCCCAATCCTTCTCTTCAATAAACTAGACTTATCTAGCTCCTTCATTTGTTCATCATACTATTTAGCCACCTGACCCTTTATCGTCTTTGTTGGTATTTTCTGCACACTTTCTAAGTGTCAGCATCTTTTTTGTACTGTGATGACCAGAACTATACACAGGATTCCATGTGTGATCTCACTAGTGTAATATAAAGTGGTACTGTCACTTCTCATGACCCCAACAGATGGATAACATGATCTTGATGTTATCCCTCTGTTGATGCAGCCCAGGACTTCACTGGCTTTTTTGGGCAGCTACACTGTTGGTTCATATTTCAATGAGATTTATTGCTCAAATCTATACACAAGAATTTAGTTCGCTAATTGTCAGTTCTAGATTAGCATTAGATAAAAGTTAACAGAATTGAAGAGGGGTTAGACTTGGAGTGTTTGTGGACACATAAGGACTCTAGGATGAGTCCTCTCTTGACTCCACCTCCAGGCTCTGACTCTTCTTCTTCTACATAAACATGAATACATTAACGCTACCAGAAGTTTACTATATATATTTATTTTTTTAATATGAAAAATGATGCTAAAAGTAGTCCTTTACTTACGACCACAATTGAGCTCAAGATTTCTGTTATTAAGAGACATTTGTTAAGTGAGTCTTGCCACATTTTATGACCTTTCTTGCCACAGTTGTTAAGTGAATTATTGCAATTGATAAATTAGCAATACGGTTGTTAATTGAACCTGGCTTCCGCATTGATATTGCTTGTTAAAAGTTGCAAAAGGTGATCACATGACTTTGGGTCATTGCAACAGTCATAAGTATGAATCAGTTTCCAAGCATCTGAATTTTGATCACATGGCCATGGAGATGCTGCAACAGTTGTAAGTGTGAAAAATGGTCATAAATCCCTTTTTTCAGTACCGTTGTAAATTTGAACGGTCACTAAATAAACTGTTGCAAGTCAAAGACTACCTACAAAGACAAAAAGGGAGGCTGCATGTGTTCTATGAATTTTCCAGTTCTCTTATGGTTTCAATGATGACTTTGAGAAAAATTTTTCCTGATCATAATACTGTTCTATATTTTCTCCCCAAAATACACATTTTTCCCTTAGCAAAATTATTAGTAAACACTTTAACATTCAGCAAAATGCACATTTATGGCTGCACTTTGGTTTTGATTTGCACACAGATTTGGGAAGAACAAATTCAGTAGGTCGCATCCAAACATGAACCAATTTTTCATTTCGAGGCTGTTGTTATGATAAAGCAACAGGTATTTTTCTCCTTACACTGTTTTAATGAAAAGATATAGGAAATTATGAGGATTATGTTTTAACAAGGCAGTTAAGTGGTTTGAAATGAAAGGTTACAGGCTGTATAGAGCAATTATTTAGTATCTCATTCCTTAGTCTGCACCCTCCTTAACACTTCAGGTGATCTTGATTCTATCTCTCTGTTTATGCAGCCTAGAACTGTGTTGGCTTTTTTGGTAGCTGCAGCACACTGTTTTAATTGAAAGAATTAAATTAAAAACCNTCTCTCTGTTTATGCAGCCTAGAACTGTGTTGGCTTTTTTGGCAGCTGCAGCACATTGCTGGCTCATATTTAAGTGATTGCCACTAGGACTCCAAGATCCCTCTCACAGTCACCACTATTGAGTAAGGTACCACATATACTGTACCTGTGCATTTTGTTTTTCTTGCCTAAATGAAGAACCTTACTTTTTTCACAATTGAATTTCATTTTGTTAGATAGCGCCCAATATT
>QLTV01000584.1:671503-702860 GCA_003457575.1 Thermophis baileyi
AACCTTTTTTTTGTGGTGCTGTTTTTGATCTGTTGGACTGTTTTTTCCCTTTGTTTAAAGACAGATGCAAAAAACGAGTTAAGTAGTTCTGCTTTCTCCCTGTTGTTTGTCACCTTCTTGCCACTTTCTCCCAGCAATGGACCAATTGTTTCCTTGACTTTTTTCTTGTTTTTAACATGTTGGAAGAAGATTTTTTTTGTTTTTGTTTTACTTTTGTCGCAAACCTTTGTTCATTGTGAGCCATAGCTTTTCTCACTTCATCTTTGCTCTCAGTTGTCCTTATTATGTTCTATGCTTTTATTTTATTTATTCTATAGAGTTTCTCACATACCTAGGCATTCTGTTTTCTGTACTACTCCATAGGCAATTGTGTACAATTAATTTAGATATGTTTATTAAAAAATACTTTAAGTAAAAGTTAAAACAAATGCTTTTCATGTTTATTCACAAAAAGGACCATTTTGCAAAGTTTACACTGCAATTTTGTGTGGAATTAGTTATTATATACATGTTGCACTGGGAGGATGGAAAATACATAAAATATGCCAGAATGAAATGAAACTGTTTCCTGCCTGCTATTTTGCCTGCTTTTTAGAATCAATTAGAAAATAATTAAAATTAATTTCAGAAGTTTCCTGTTTCCATATATGTTGGAACCATTTCTCTCTCCATTACAAATTACATGTTAATTAACATTCTGAAAAAAACATAATCTTGGTGATTTTTGAGAGAACGGCATCAAAATTTCTTTATTCACCCCTGCTTAGTGATACCACCTTAGCACTGGTTAGATTGATGATTTACAACAAGAAGGGAGAGATTAAAATCTCCAGCAAACTATAAATGAATGGAGAAAAAAATTTCTTCATTCATTTCTTCCTAGGATTAAAATGGTAGTTGGATACTGATACAAAATGGTAGCATGTAGTACAGTCTTTCCAGAAGGCACACGTAAAATCAAACGAGCAGAAAAATCAACCACTTTAGTTCCTGCCGCTAGAAGAATTGAACAAAAGTATCCACACATACCACTAAGCTAGCATTAAGAGCACAATTACCTGATTCAGCATCTAGCAAAGTGGTGCAAGGAGCAAATGCAACTCATTTAGCAGAAGTATATATAACATTCACAGTCATATCATATCCTTTCATATTTTTTTCTAGTTTGAAAGGACATAGTAGGTAGGATAGGTAGGATGTTTTGGCTAGAGCAGCAGTTCTCAACCTGTGGGTCGCGACCCCTTTGGGGGTCGAACGACCATTTCACAGGGGTCGCCGCGCGCGTTAGCCCGCCATCTTGGTGACACCGTCACTCGCAGGGGTGAAATGCTCCCAGTTCGGCCGTGCCTGCCGGTCACCGGATAGCCGGTAGCGACAGAAGCGGGAGACTTTGCCCACCCGCCTGGACGCCGCCATTTGGTTTCTTTTACCCTCTGCGCATGCGCAGAATGCTTTGCACATGCACAGAGGGTAAAAGAACCCAAATGGGCGGTGTCCAGGAGTGTAGGCGGAGCCTCGCACTGCCGTCGCTAGCGGTTCTCCGAACCACCGACAGGCGGCGCTACCGGTACGCCCAGACCGGGCCGAACCGGCAGCGGGGGGGTCATGTGATGTTTCTCTGCATTAGAAAGGTTGAGAACCACTGGGCTAGAGGAAGTAGGGTGGTACTTTCAGATATAATTTTTTTAGGCCTGGAAACTATTATTTTATTTTAGATGCATGTTCATTTTATATTTATATTAACTTATATTTACGTTAACATGTTAACTTTATATAGTTATACTTTCAAGCTAGAAATAAGTTTGAAACTGCACTATATTTCTTTGGTGTAGTCTTGATGGTACAGGGGCTAAGATAGAGCATGTCAAGATCCAAAACCTAAGTCAAAATGACAAAACAGCATTTTGCCACTACACATAAGCTCCATTACAGTGCAGTGATATGATTCTACTTTATCATTCCCATGATTCCAACCTACCATGAATCCTTGTATTCAAGATATAATAATTGTACCTAGGATTCTCTTCTTGAAACTTGTGTAGGTCTTCTAACTTCATTTTGAATGCTACACATTTCCCCTTCTATAAATGTTAAGAAAATTTATGCACTATATACAATCCTGATGCAGATTTTTTTTTCCTGTCCCACAAGCTGTTTCTAGACTAACTGAACAATATAACAGTCTTTTGGGTTATATAATTTTATTTTGTCACTATGCACTAATAGTTTGGCAACACTTTGTCTTTGTCAAAATATGTAATTATATTACATGTAGATTACACATCAAGCTTGAAAAAAAATAGTAACAGAATAAAACCACTTACTTTAATAAATAAAGGTAAAAGTTTCCCCTTTCCAATTGTGTCAAACTCTAGAGGACAGTGCTCATTTCCGTTTCTTAGCCAAGGGAGCCAATGTTGTCTGGAGACATTTCCATGGTCTTATGAGCAGTATGACTATACACCAAAGCACACAGAACGCTGTTACTTTCCCACCAAAGTGGTACCTATTTATCTACTTGCATTTGCAAGCTTTTGCATACTCCCTAGTAAATGTCTTATAAGCATTCTCCCCTGCCATGACAAATTTATATTTAAAAAATTGTATTTATCTGTACAGTCCTAGAAAAGATAATGATAGGTGTTTTATCACTTCTCAATTAGACTTCTGGAATTTCCCCTATTTGGGTCAGCCTTTGAAGATGACCAGAAAGCCATAGCTGGTGCTGAATATAGCTATTCATTTGTAAATCATTGCTATCTGATTCAATTGAGTAACACCTCTTTTGTGAGATCTGCAACAATTGCCAGTAGTCTTCTGAACAATTGAGTGGAGCTCAAACGTGAGTGGAGCTTCACGCATGAACACAAGCACTGTCCACTCATGCACTTACCCATTTCTCCCGCGGCCTGGTTTCGAACAGGCTGTGGCCTAGTAGTGGGCCACGTCCTGGGGTTTGGGGACCCGTGACTTAGACCCTTAATATCTTTTAAAACTAGCTTCACTATAGAATCTGCCTGCCCTATACCATCTGACTAGGAAAAATGATGCAGGTATCTTAGAGAGATCTTAGAATGATCAGAGCATAAAGAGTCATAAAACTGCATTTTCAGTGGTTGTTCTTACACTTTGGGACCTCTGCATCAAGCTAGTTACTATTCCTTAGGAAACATATGAAAGCCATTATCTTCTGCAGGGCTTTTGGAAATGGGTATTTAAAATATCATCAAATTATATGTGTGTTTACATGCATTTCTCGCACTTTCTCCAAGAAGATATTATAGCTATTATATATTTATTTATTTTATTCTGTTTTGTTCCCAAAACAATACTAGCTTCTTCGAGAAATAAGCAGGCTTGAATTTGGCATCCTATATATAGAACCTCACTGCAACTTTTCTCACTTTTCAAAATCTCACCATGGATGGACGACATCTCCTCTGAAAATGTGTATCATATAATGCAGGCTACATAGGTAAAACTAGGAATTGGCAACTTTCCATTCAATAAGGATCCCCCCCCCACTTGTGCTAGAAAATCTCATAGAATCAAGATTGGGAGGGACTTCCAATGTGAATCTTGCTGATAATACCATCTATTGAACTGTAAAGGTTGAGAGCTTGCCTAAGATAGTGCATCAGGAAGGATAATAAATTACACTTTAACCTCAGTCATCATTATGAAGGCTGCCACTACTGTGCCATTACTGGAAATAACAAGTCTTTTGCTAGCACCACATGCCTTGTTCTCCAGAAAAAGCAATCAGAGCAAATTGTTCATATTTTCTCCTGGAAGGTCTAACAGAAATATGAAGGTCCTCAGCCAGAAAAGTTATTAACTTAACAATCTCATTTTGCCCCCTGTGATTGAAAGCAACTGTTCAGATTACCATTGTTTGATGTTATTAACCAGAAATGCCAGAAATTTAACCTGGAACTTTTGGCATGCACAACATATACTCTACAACTGACAACAATAACCTTTCTTTTTTTATTTCAAATCCTGGTATGTAACATTGTGATGAAACATATTCTTATTGGATTTGCACAGTCAGTTATTATGTGAAAAACATTAAATACAATGTAGTCCTTTGATTAATCAGGAAGAAGAAAAACATGCATTTTTCTTTTAAAAAGAACAGGAGGTGGAAAGCTTTCAATTTTTAGAATAAAGAAATCACATTTGCTACTGTTAGCTAAAAGGAAACTTGACTAGTTCACTTGCTAAAAGTGTGTGTCATGGTCCACATTAAAACATACTAATGAACTGCATACATTAAAATTATATTTTGCTATTAATAGTCACTACAAACTGCTTTTTCCTGCTAGATGGTCCATGAAGAAGGAATGTAATATTTTTGCACCATGCCTTTAAAGCATGATAATTAGGGGTTGAGGAAAAAAATGAAAAGATTTACTCTAGTATAGATCTCTCTTTTGGGGAAATATCTTCAATTCCAATTAGTTTAATTGACCAGGCAATCAAGAGCCCAAAACGGAAATGATAGTAATAGACTATTTTTATTTGGCTACAGTGGATTTCCAGATTTGCACTTTTGTCTCTTTATTTAATATTTATACTGCATCTTCACAATTGTGTATGTTAATGTCACTTTATATATATTTATTTAAACTTAGCAGCTGTTGTTCCTTTGTATTATTATTAATAATAATGATTACAGCTGAAATAAAAGGATTATATATACTATACACCGTGTGCACAATTATTAGGCAAGTGAGTATTTTGACCATATCATCATTGTCATGCATATTTTCCACCTGCAAGCTGTATAAACTTGAATGCTTAGTGGATATAAGCATATCAGGTGATGTGTATTTGTGTAATGAGAGAGGGTGTGGCCTAAGGAGATCAACACCCTATATCAAGGTGTGCATAATTATTAGGCAGCTTCTTTTCCTCAGGCAAAATGGGCTAAAAAAGAGATTTAACTGACTCTGAAAAGTCAAACATTGTAATAAGTCTTTCAGGGGGATGCAGCACTCTTGAAATTTCTAAGATATTGGGGTGTGATCACAGAACCATAAAACGTTTTGTTGCAAATAGTCAACAGGGTCGCAAGAAACGTGTTGAGAAAAAAAGACACACTTTAACTGCCAAAGCTTTGAGAAGAATCAAACGTGAAGCTACCAGGAACTCATTATCCTCCAGTGCTGTCATATTTCAGAACTGCAACCTATCTGGAGTGCCCAGAAGTACAAGGTGTTCAGTGCGCAGAGACATGGCCAAGGTAAAGAAGGCTGAAACCACTGAACAAGACACATAAGTTGAGATGCCAGCAAGGTGGAGGTGATGTACTTGTATGGGCTGATATTATTGAAGATGAACTACTTGGACCTTTTCGGATTGAAGATGGACTCAAAATCAACTCCCAAACCTACTGCCAGTTTTTAGAAGACACTTTGTTCAAGCAATGGTACAGGAAAAAGTCTGCATCTTTCAAGAAGACCATGATTTTTATGCGGGACAATGCTCCATCGCATGCATTGAAATACTCCACTGCATGGCTAGCCAGTAAAGACCTTAAAGATGAAAGAATAATGACATGCCCCCCTTCCTCACCTGACCCTCACCCTATTGAGAACTTGTGGGCTCTTATTAAACAGGAGACTTATGGTGAAGAAAAACAATACACCTCTCTGAACAGTGTCTGGGAGGCTGTGGTTGCTGCTGCACAAAAAGTTGATAGTCAACAGATCAAGAAACTGACAGACTTTATGAATGGAAGGCTTATGACTGTTATTGAAATGAAGGATGGCTATATTGGTCACTGATTGTTATTTTGAACTGTCAGAAATGTTTATTTGTAAATTTTGAGTTGTTTGTTTATTATTCTCACTTTAACAGATGAAAATAAATGGGAAAATTTTCATTTTTCATTTAGTTGCATAATAATTTTGCACACTAATAGTTGCCCAATAATTGTGCACACATAGATACTCTCCTAAGAAAGCCATAACCTCTCTTTTACTTTCTTAAATATTCAGGTTTGAGATTTATTAACATTTTGGATTGACCGAGAGCACAGTAGTTGTTCAATAATAAAATTAATCCTCCAAAATACAGCTTGCCTAATAATTGTGCACACAACGTACTGTAAAATGGCTATGTATGTTATTTTCTTCATAAAACACAAACTATTTTATACTTAGAGAAAAGTATAAATAATGCATTTGTATTTCCTTTCTAGAAATGAAAAAGAAGGAAGGATAACAAATTTATCTGCCTTTAGTGATGAAAACAGTAAGACTCCACTTTCTCAGCCTCAAGCAATAAATTGATCTAACATTTCAGACCAACAGAAAATTTAAAATTGTATCTGCTAGGCAGTGGGGACAATAATTATGACACTGGGAATTTCACAGAATCCGTGTAATTTCTTATTTATTACAATTTATCTTTTCAGTTTTCTTTCTTTCAAGAAGTTGGTTATCACATATTCATACCCATCACCATGCACAAGCATAACCTTTTCCTCCCTCTGCCCCCCCCCCCCAAATATTAAAAGATCCTTACAGGAAAATGTCTGAAATCTCTATCGCCAGCAAAATAGTACAGGCACAATAGAGTAAAAACTAATGTTGCAGTTCTTAGAAAACTGTGTTGTAAATAAAAAAAGGTTATAAATGAAATTTTAGTTAAAACGAAAACTGCATTACTTTTGGCATTTTAAACTACTATCAAATTAAGGATGATAATTTCCCTTTTTCATATAACTCAAACTTCTCTAGAGATTCAGGAAACACATAGAGCTTTTGACTATGATTCATTAAAGAGATACCTGTTGTGTAACATTATGTGTTTCTCCAGAGTTCTCATTGATTGATTGATTCATTCCATTCACACACACACACACACACACACACACACACACACACACAGAGAGAACACACAAACCTTTGTATCAATGAATAAAAAGTAAAAAAAAAACATTTAAGATAAACCAAACATGTTTGTACCTTCTAATTGTTTTAGATTTATTAACTTTATTTACTGTGTTTTCTTTCCATTGAACTTATGAGATAAAGTTCCATTCAGATACAGAATCAGACCAGTCATTCTCTCTCAGTTCAAAACACGTCACAGAGTTGTTGTGGAGAAAACAGACGGAGGAAGGCATATTAAAAAGCAATAAATATGGGATAAAAAACCACGACTACATCTAATAAATAAAACTGCTCACAACAATAAAGAAAAAAAAAACACATTGTACATATCTGGAAGACTTAATATTGCACACTATAACAAGGTGACAAATACTGCACTGAAAGCCAAAGTTGATGACATGCAGTTCAATTCCATGGCATTAGCAGTTATGAAATATAATATAGATCTTGCTTGTGATGTAACTGGGAAATTCAATGCAATTCAGACTTAGGACTCAGATAAAAATAAAAAGCAGCAAAAACTAATGCCATATTCCTAAAATGGTGGTTGTATGGGAGGTAATCTCTTCTTTTATTTCATATATAGTGTCCTCAAATTTCCTTCTGAGAAGCAAGAAAATTTCAAATATGTTGGAACATATTTGAAGTGTTGTACTCTCTGAACTGAACTCTAGTTACGGTAATTCATTAAAACATTTCCCAACAAAGAAGTTAACATGGGAGGTAGAACGTAGGAAAGGTTGTTTAAGTTTAAAATGAAATTGGTTAAAAATAATGCTGGATGGCAAAATAGTACAAGAAAACTGTTTAACACCTTGCATAAAATTAGATGGATACACGTCACTTAGTGACTAATGGACCTCCCCACAGTTACTTACAATCAAGGTTCAATGTTGATGTCACCCCTTGCCATCACATGATTTCATTTTGGGCACTTGGCAACTAGCTCACATATATAGAACATTCTGTGATCACCTGAACATGATTTTCTACATTTTTTGCTCGGAGCTGGTGTTTACTTCCTATTTCTGGCAAAAAAAAGCCAATTGGGTATAGTGTTTCGCTAAATGACCACAGTGTTCACATAACAACTTTCATAAAAAGGGTCATAAAATTGGGTGTAAATATGTGGTGTCCCACTTAACGACCACAACTTATGACCAAAATTCCTGGCTCAATTGTAGATTGATAGATAGATAAACAGACCGACAGACAGTAAATTCCCAGGGAAAGAGAATTTTTAAAATTTCAGCAGCATCTCAGAAAAAAAGCATGTAAAGGTAAGTGGTAGAAAACATGCAATGACATACATCCTTGGAGGATGAATGTAAAACTAAACTATAAAAAGTTATTAGAAGATTATGTAGAACAGTCATTTGTAAAATGGTAGGACTCAAAAGGGTAAGGGGTTGATCTGAATCTTCTTGTGCCATCCCACTTTATAGCACTGTATATACCCATTCCCTTATCAACTTTGTAAAGCAAAAGATATTGCTGATAGCATTATCATAACATAAATAAGATTTCCACTGAATCTTGATCACATCAGAGGTGGGTTCCTCCCGGTTCGCCCAAACCGGTAGCAACCCGCTGGTGATGTCACAGTGACGTCACGGAGCCGGTTTGGTCGGTGCCGGTCCGTGGACGCCGCCATCTTTTTTATTATTATTATTATTTTTAAAATTGTTTGGATTTTTTTTCTTCTGCGCATGCGCAGAAGCCTAGTTTCCGGCACTGCGCATGCATCGCCATCTTGTTTTCGGCTCTCTTTTTTTGGAATTTTTTTTCATTTTTCAGCACTGCGCATGCGTGCGCGCGCACAAAGCGCACGCGCACCCACGAGGTGTGGCCACGTGGCGTGGGAGGAAGCGAAGCAACAGCAAGATAAGTTAGAACCCACCCCTGAATCACATGTATTATATTTGATAGATAACTATCAACTACCGTTTTCCAAAATGTAGTTCTTCCCTATGACTTGCAATCCTGAAAGCTGTTGTTCAATACATCTGGAATTCAAAACTAGGGAAGCTATACAGCACTGTTTCAGCTATTTTAGTATAATGCCATCAAACTACTGTCAATTCTTAGTAGTCACAAGCTTTTGTTTCCAGTGTAGTCAAATTTTTCAGGTCTTCTAACAGTGCACGCATCAACACTGTTAATTTAATCTATCCACTTTAACATTGTTTCTCTTCTTCTGTTCTGCCCCAGCTGCAAACCACCAAGAATGCAACACACACAAACTCCGAACACACTTTTGGTTTACTGCTGAAGGTCTACTAATGAACGTCTTAGTAGCCGTTTTAAACAAAAATACATTTAAAGCAGTCTTTTTTCGAACACCGGCTGTTAATTCCACTTCATTAACAGCCAGCAAGCGTGCAGAAAGCCCAGACCTATGAGCAGGAAAAGTCATGCCGTTTGGAATCAAGAGCTGAACAGAAGTTTCAAAGACCAAGGCAATACGTGGAATGAACGGAGTTGTTTCCTGCAACGTGGTTGAGCGTGGTCACTACTTAAATAGGATAAGGGAGTGGCCAATTAGCCCCAAGCCTTATTCCCGAGGAGACTTCCTCCTGAGTAACCATTCTTGCCTCTTGACAGCTCTGCGTGCCCGTACATTTAGAATAGTTTCCTCCTCTTCTTCCTTGTCAGTGATGGGAGCCTCTGGAGGTTCTGAAGGCCCTGGCTGCATCTCTGCCTCTGGCACCGAGTCCACACCAACCTCCTCACTGTCCGACTCGGGTACCAGCTGCACAGGCCACCAGCGCATCACCACCACAGCCTCTTCGCTGTCGGAGTCCGCAACCAGATGCATGGGTCGCCGGCAGGCCACAACATCTTCTTCTCTTTCCTTCTACCTTTCCCAGTATTACATACTTATCTAGAGAGTTAGTCTTTGTATAAGGAATCTGACTATGATGTACCTTGATTTTGATTTATGTAATGATCCATTTATTCACTTTCTTGGCTATCAAGAAGGAAGTCATTCTAAGGAATATTCTTCAACAAAAAAGTTTGAACATGTCAACACTCGTTCTATAACAGTCCAACTTTCATTTTCATAGATTGTCTTCAGGTATCCATTGCTTGTATAAATCTGAACTCTGTACAGACACAATACAGAATCTAAAAGTTTTTTCCAAGGCCAATTCTGCTAATTTCTAGTCATGGCATATTTCTTGATTCTGGTTTTTTTTTTTTTTTTACTGTTGATAGTCCACAGTAAAGGGCATAAATTACTGACCACTTCAACAAATGTATTCATTGTCAGTTCTAAGGCTGGTTGCTATATTAGTTGTCATTAATTTGGTCTTTACATTTAATCTTAGACTCATTTTTTAACTCTGCTTATTGACTTTATGAGAGTGTGTAGAATATAAGCATGTTTGGCTAACAGAGCATTAACACTGCACAGGTTATGAGGTTTCTTCCTCCAGCTTTAAAACCTCACTTATCTTCTTCCAACCCAGCTTCTCTCAATACATGTATAGGCTGTATACACTATGAAGCCATTTTTCATTCCTTTGTCAACCTGGAAACAGTCATTTTGCCACATTCATGACCTTACCATAGTTTGAATACTCTGTTTAATCTCCTTTCTTTCTTATTGGTGTATTCATTGATCTCTGTAGGTATTCCATTAACTGGTCTAGCCTTCTGACTTGTTAATTTCTTTAGTATAGTATATCTATTTAAGTATGTGAATTTTAATGTACTTAGAGAAACCCTATCAAACCTTCCAAAATTTTTATTTCTTTTTTTAACATTTTGGTGCTGACCACACATATTGTCACAGCTATTTTTTTAAAAAAAATCATGGACAGAAATTCTCCTGCCCAAATTAATCATTTTAATTATGCTGTCAACAGCTGTATTAGGTCTTTACATCAAATCTGTTTCTTTAATGAGATTCTGTAGGCACATATTTTTACGTGTATCCTTTCATATAAAAGCTATATTTATTGTTGCCTTAAGGAACGAAATGAAGAATAGTGTAAGACATTTTAAATGGACTTTCATGGAATAGTTTTTATTCCTACTCTGCATATTTATATACTTTGTAATTCATCACCCACTCATATTTGTACGCCTTTTTCCTCAATGTATGCAGTTTTCTGTGCACATATCACGACATATTTTTTAAAATGTGAATTTTGGGTACACATATGTTCCATTTACATTTAGGTTTTAAAAGTGAATATATTACAGTCTTCCCAAACAGATTAAAAAAAAACAAATAAGATAACAAAAATAATGTAATGGAAATTATATTGTAGATCTTTTTACATTTGGCATCAGAGTTCTCATTAAAGTATAGAAAAGTGAGGCTGAAGGATGCATGTGTATGTGTGCATATGTTTGTGCATGAAAGAGAGAAAGAGAGGGGGCAGGGAGAGGGAGGGAGGGAGGGAGGGAGGGAGGGAGAGAGAGAGAGAGAGAGAGAGAGAGAGAGAGAGAGAGAGAGAGGGAGAGAGAGAGAGAGAGAGAGAGAGGGAGAGAGAGAGAGGGAAGAGAAAAAAGCACAAGATGAATGGAATGGAATGGAATGGAATTCAGCAAGGTTGCGCNNNNAGAGAGAGAGAGAGAGAGAGAGAGAGAGAGAGAGAGAGAGAGAGAGAGATCTGAATGACAAATGGGCAGTATGACCAGAAACAATTAAGCTTACAAAAGCCATTTTCACCTGCTTTTTCTTGATCCGATTTCCTATTTTGCTGCTTGTTTTTCCAAATTAATTTCCAAATTTAAAATGTTTTTCCAAATTAATTTCCAAATTAATAGAATTTCAAAACCCAAAAAAGCAAGTAATAATAAGATAATTATTTTCTTCCACTGTTCATACACTTATGATAATTCCCATACTTTAAAAAAAAATTATAAAATCACAATAGAGACAAGAAAACTGAAAAAGCTTCAGATTCTATTCTCAATTCTGCTACAACCTAACCATTCAGTCCCTAGAAGAAACATCACCTGAAGTTAAGTCAAACAGTTCCTTACTGGGAAAATGTACTAGATTTAATAAATAAGAGTCTACCATATTCATGCAAGATCTTTTCAGGAATTATTTTTGTGTTACAATTGTCTTAATTCTATGAAAATTTTACTCACTAGCATATATTTATTTATTTCCCTTTTTATTTCAATGTTATTATAAGAAAGAGAGAAAGGGAGAGAAAGAGAGACAGATTGACAATGGAGTTAATATTCTCTCTCAGATCAAACTAGTTCACAAGACACTTGTGAGAAGAAAATGGAAAATGAACCCTTTCCCATTCATAAAATCATATGATCCAAAAATGATATAATGGCAATAGATAAATAAAAGCTATCCTATAAATAAATGTATATTACAGATAAATATACTGTACTGAAGTTTGCAGATGATACAACAGTGATTGGTCTCATTTGAGACAAAGATGAATCCGCATACAGATTGAGGTTCTATCATATTTCAAGACTTAAAATGGACACCTAGCATAAAAAACGTCATCAAAAAAGCACAACGAAGAATGTTCTTTCTGAGCCAACTCAGAAAGCTCAAACTGCCCAAGGAGCTGCTGATTCAGTTCTACAGAGGAATTATTGAGTCTGTCAGCTGCACCTCTACAACTGTCTGGTTTGGCTCTGCAACCAAACAAGACAGACACAGACTTCAACAGATAATTAGAACTGCAGAAAAAACAATTGCTACCAACCTGCCTTCTATTGAGGACCTGTATACTGCACGAGTCAAAAAGAGGGCTGTGAAAATATCTACAGACTCCTCACATCCTGGACATAAATTGTTTCAACTTCTATCCTCAAAATGACACTATAGGGCACTGCACACCAGAACAACTAGACACAAGGACAGTTTTTCCCCAAATGCCATCACTCTACTAAACAACTAATTCCCACAACACTCAAACTATTTACTAAGACTGTATTACTATTATTCTTGTCATCCTTCCTAGTACCTATCACTTCCCATTTATGACTAGAACCATGTTGCTTGTATTTTTATGATTTATATTGTTTTATTTGTTTCCTAGTATGATTTGATTGCTTATTTAGTAACCTTTGATTTTCACTAAGTGTTTTATTTTATGTTTTTTGATGAATGCTTTTTTTTTCTTTTTATGTACACTGAGAGCATATGCACCAAAGACAAATTCCTCGTGTGCCCAATCACACTTGGCCAATAAATTCTATTCTGTTCTGTTCTGTTCTGTTCTGTTCTATTCCTATTCTATTCTTACTAATCACTTATACAGCTTCAAAAACTGAATCTATAAAAATTGAACAAATCTGATGTTCAACATATCAAATAAATAGTATTAAAACTCCCCACCCACTGGTTTCTCTAGGCTGAATTGAATATGAGCTTTTAAATATACTGACCATCAATTTTAGTTTAACCCTTTGTAATTATGTAGAAGACAATGTAAATCTTAAGAATTTCAGAATTAGAGGCTACAGTAAATTGATAGAATACAGTATTCTATATTCTTCCTTCTGATTTTGAGAGTGAAGCTGTTAATGTTTTATATGGTAGGGACACTGGAAAACTAAGATGGTGTTAGGAACTATTCCCTTATTCAATCCCACTATTAATTATTGTATCAAGGGAGAAAATCGTCCATGAAAACTGCTGAGCTCAAAGAGTCCCTGTTCTGTCCATTAGTAGTTTTTGGGTGTTCAGCACCTTTTTAAATCAGACCATGTCTCAAGGTTCCTATACTATAACACAATTGATAGTTACCCTGCATGAATTTTTTTCTTTTAAAACAGAATACGTTTTCTTTTTCAGTATCCCGAGACCATAATAAAAGAAAGCATAACGTTCACAAAAAGAGACTGTTGCTCTATGGCAAAATTACATGCTGTGAATGCAGAAAGTCCCAGAATCAAAAGTAAAACTGGAAAAACCTCCTTCATAAAATTCTGAAAATCACTGCTCACAATACTATCAATATAAGAAGCTCCCTATATTAGCCAAGTAACAACAATCAAGGAACTTGTTTTGTTACAAAGTATAACATATTCTTGTTACTTTCTTTGAACTAGGTATATCCCTCCAGATACCTAAAAGGTATCAAACTGCCAACCCATGCTTTAGATAACTGAAAACTAAAGCACCAAAGAGTGGTTCTCTTGACTCCTAACATGATCTCTAGCATGATCTCACTATTTGCCACCCACCACTGGAAAGACCTCTATGTATATATGGAAGAAAACTTATGTACCACTCCTCTGTTCGGGATAGGCCCTGCCCAATCACGATTTTTCACCTGAAAAATTCCATATATATGCCATTAAAAGCATGTATAAGTGTTGAGTTGTGGGAATGACGACCAGGAGACAGACTTCAAAAGGAACTTCTTTACTAGGCAACTTCTCTGTACAACCAGCAACTTGCAGTCTGACAGCTAGCCCTTTTATAGGGAGCTGTCAGATGCTTTAATCAATAGCACTTGAGCATTCTCCCACTCAAACGCTGGACCTGGGTGAAACCATGTATAACTGTCAGTACATAACACCCCTCCCTTCCTCGATGGAACAATCCATGGGGCATACACAATCATGCAGGTAGGCGGGGCGTTTAGGAACCCTCCCTGACCTGCACAGCTCAGTTGTTGGTGAGGCAGCAGCCTGAGCGGACAGGTCTGCTGCTGCTCCAAGGTCTGAGCTTGGAAGCTCCTGGAAGCTTTCGGGCGTGGCCTCTTTGGATATTGGAACCGGTTCATCATGCAATTGCCGCTGGACTCCTGGTGCCTCAGGTAGGTCTTCTGGCTCCATTGGGCTTGAGTTAGCTAGGGAAGGAGTATAATTATTTTCAGATTGTTGATTTAGTAGTTCACCCATTACACGCCTTCTAATTTGGTCGATGTGCCTTTTTCATTGTCGGCCATCGTTAAGCCTGATTAAATAGGACATTGGGCCTAGGATTTTTTCAACCTCCCCAGGTAGCCATAGGGACTCCTTGGCGTAATTTCGTGCGAATACCAGATCTCCCCTGGTGAAGGACCTGGTGGTTTGGTCTGGCTTGCTGTTCTCTTTTGGGGTGTAGTTTGGGCGCAGGTGGTCTAAGACCGAATGGAGCCTGTGACCCATGAGTAATTCGGCTGGGCTGCGACTGGTGGCCACGCAAGGGGTAATATGTTGGGTCAGTAGGAATTTGTCCACCCTGGCCTGCCAATCTTCTGGGCCTAGCCTTCCTAGGGCCTCCTTGGCTGATCTTACAAATCGTTCAACAAGGCCATTCGTCAAAGGGTGGAACGGCGCGGACAGGGCATGGCGGATCCCTAAGTCCACTAGGAACCCCTCAAACTGGGTGGCCGTGAACTGTGGCCCATTATCGGACACCAGGACATCTGGAAGTCCGTGGGTGGCGAATAGGCACCTGAGGATTTGATTACGGCCTTGGCAGAGGTAGAACCCATTAGAAATATCTCAACCCACTTGGAGTATGCGTTGACCAAAATCAGGAAGGTTTTGCCATGAAAGCGGCCAGTGAAATCGATATGCAAACATGACCAAGGGGCTTTTGGTTTGTCCCAATCCTGTACCGGGGCCCTTGGGGGAGCTGGCCTGGACTCTTGGCAAGGCCAACATCGTTCTACCCAGTTTTGGATTTCCAAATCCATATTTGGCCACCAGACATAACTTCTAGCGAGGGCTTTCATCCAGACAATCCCTGGATGGCCCTCGTGCAATGTCCTAAGTATGCCAGCACGCAGGCTGGGCGGAATGACCACACGGTCACCCCATAGGAGACAGCCTTCTTGTTCTGACAGTTCGTGCTGCCTCTGGGCGAACGGCCTGAATTCGGTTTTGACAGGGTCCTTCAGCCATCCCCTCCACACCCAGTTCAAAACAGTCTTCAGTGATGGGTCCTTTGCCATGTGCCTAGCCACCTCAGCTGAGGTGACGAGGCCAGAGTCTGCGAGGTCAATGAGCAGGACTGGAGCATCCGGAGAAATGTCAGTTAGCAAGTTGGACAATGGGCTCAGAGCGTCCACATTGCCCATGTCCTTTCCGGGCCGGTGCACAAGCCGATAGGAGTAGGTCGACAGAAAGATGGCCCACCTGGCAAAATGAGGGGACAAGGCCACCGGGGTGGGGCGGTCCCCTGCAAGCATCCCCAGCAATGGTTTGTGGTCCGTTACCAATTCAAAATCCCTCCCAAAAAGATATTCATGGAATTTCTTGACCCCAGCCATGGCAGCCAACGCCTCCCTGTCCAGCTGGCTATAGTTTCTCTCGGCACTGGACAGGGTCCTTGAGTAATAAGTGACTAGGGCCTCGGTTCCATTTGGGAGTCTGTGGCTCAATACTGCCCCGCCACCAAAAGGGGAGGCGTCACACACTAGGACCAGGGGCAGAGTTGTGTTGTATTGTATCAGAAAACTGTCAGTTGTCAGAAGTAGTTTGACAGCCTTAAAAGCCTTGGCTTCCCTGGGCCCCCAAACCCAAGGGGTATTCTTTGCCAGGAGTCTGTGCAAAGTATCGGCAATAGTAGCCTTGTTTTTCAGAAAAAGGCTATAAAAGTTAAGGAGCCCAAGGAAGGCTTGGAGCTCTGTCTGATTCTTTGGGGTGGGCACTTCGTGGATGGCCCTGAGCTTGCTTTCCATGGGGTGTATGCCATTTCCATCTATTTGGTACCCCAAAAACTCGACTTCAGACAAACATTTACTGCGCTTGGCTTTAAGCCCCGCAGCTCGTAGTTTTGACAGGACCATTCTGACGTGGGAGCGGAGCTGGTCAGGGTCACAGGCTGAGATCAGGATGTCATCAAAATACGGCACAACCCCGGGAATGTTCTGCAATAGGCATTCCATTACACTCTGGAACAGCCCCAGGGCCACGCTGACTCCAAATTGCAGCCTGAACGCCCCCCTATGAGTCACAATGGTCTGTGCCTCAGCAGTAGCACCATCTACAGGCAGCTGCTGGTACACCTGTGCCAAGTCGAGTTTCGCAAAAAGGCTGCCAGGGCCAAGGGAGTGCAGTAGATGGTGCACAATCGGCACGGGATAGGTGCTCTGCTGCAATGCCTTGTTCAGCATGCATTTGTAGTCAGCTCAAATCCTGACGGTGCCATCCCCTTTAACGGGTGTCACTATCATGGTCTCCCATTTAGCATAGTCGACTGGTTCAAGAATCCCCTGCTGTATCAGCTTGTCCAGTTCCCTATCAATCTTTGGTCGCAGAGCCAGCGGAACCCGCCTGGGCTTTAACCTGATTGGGGCAAGCTTGGGGTCAAGGCTAAAAGAGATAGGGGTGCCCACATACTTGCCCAGGTCTTGGCTAAAAATGTCCTGGAACTCCTTGAACAGGTCGTCAAACTCAGGGTTGGCGATGGAGTTGATGCCGGTCACCCCCAGGCTGAGGGCGTTGAACCAATCCAAGACCAGGAGGCTTGGAAGGTTACCGCTAACCACAGTGAGCTGGAGAGGCCCCTCAAAATGGTTGAACTTAACCAGGAACCGGCCTTGGCCGATGACGGGGTGATTTCCCTGGTAGTTGGAAAGCTTGATGTGGTGCTGCTTGAGGCGGCTCTTCTGGATACCCGGGGGGGGGAGCTTCGGGGTCTGCCAGGAGACGATGGAGACCATGGAGCCGGTGTCCACCTCCATGAGGCATGGGCACTGTCGATGGACATGGTGATGGTCAGCTTGTTCTTGCTAGGCAGGCTAGCCCGAGCAACGCGAGTCTAGTTGATGTCCGGCTGTTCCTGCACTGCAATTTTTCGGTGCGATTTCCAAACTTCCCACCAAAAAGGTTTTGACAGGTTGTTGCATGCAGCGTCAGGCGGGCAAAATGGCATGGCAAACTTTCACCAAATGTCCTCGCCGCTCGCACTGTTTGCAACTGGCATCGCGGAAACGGCACAATGCCCTCATGTGCTGACCCCCACAGCTAGCGCAGTCAGCCCTCCTGTCCTCTCTGTCTGATCGGTACCTTCGTTCCGTGCAGCAGACGTCTTTGTCGCTGCTTGCCGAGTCCTCGTAGGTGCCCTTGTGCACCGAGGCCGGCGGTTTGACTTCAGCTTTGGAAGCAGTGAATTTGTGAAGCGATTCTGCAGCTTTGGTTGAAGATTCTGCCGCCCTGGCTTCGTCCAGCACGACGGCCAGTGTCAGATTGGTCTTTGCAAGAAGCTGGCACTGGAGGCGGATGTCCTGAATGCCGCATATGAGCTGATAGAGCAAAATGTCATTCAGGTCACTGAATTCACAGTGACCCACGGCTTTATGGAGAGCAGCATTTATTTGAAAAGTGCTATTTATCCTCCTTTATTTTTTTTTCTTCTCAAGGCTAAATATAACAAACTTCTTCAATGTTTCTTTATAACAACCATATCTTTAGTCCCCTGATCATCCTTCTTTTAAATACTTTTTAAAATGTGAGGCTCAGACATGCTTGCAATACACAAGATAAGATCTGACTGAAACGAAGTAAAAAAATTTGTGAATTGTAATCTATTTTTATTAATGCAACCTAAAACTGCATTTTCCTTCCCCCCCCCCCAACCATAAAAAGTCCCATTACCTAGCTGGGCAAACTCTATTTTCTACCTGTGATTTGATTATAGTCTGCTAAGTGGAGGACTTTCCACTTCCTTTTGTTAAATTTCACTCTGTTACTTTCATTTCATTTCCCTAACCAAGAAAGTCATTTTAAATTTTATTTTTGTTCTTTAGACCCTCCCTGGTACTCATACTTATTTGTTACAAAGATTAATTCAAAATCAGAATTAAAAAGATCTGCCATTTACCTGGTGACATTTAAAGCAGCCATATTTATTATTCTTAGCATCCTTCACTAATCTCAGCTCTTTCTAATCTTCCATTTCCTTGACACAATCCCTATTATTATCCATTGGCAAAGATCAATATTATTAGATAATCTAATTATCTTAATATAAGATATATTGTAAAATGTAGAATTATAGAATCTACAATAATTAGATACAGAACAATATATAGAATGCATTAATAATATTATTTGTTCCTAACAATATGAAATCACAGCTGCCAGTTCTTTAGCTGCAGTTGGCCTTCATACACATCAAGTTCTTTCCAAGAACCTAGGATGTTATAATGTATTGGCATAGTATATGGGCAGATCGAACCACTGTGACTTTTTGCAATTTACAGATGGAAATTTTGTCAACCCTATCCAGGATGTATAATACTGCCTGACTGCTAGATATTAGCAAAGATATGCATGCAATTCTAACTCATTACTGTTCTCTAGAGATGGTGTAAATACACATTTAACAGCTCATTTCTATTTTGCCACCAATAGTTTTTGTCTGCCAGTGAGCAAATCAATTACATCCATGTATTTCAGCTGCCTCGGTTTTTTTCTCTTCAAAATGGAATATGGTTATCAATTAATGGTTACCTCTGTGAATGTGAATGCATGTGTTCATGATGTAATCACAATGATACCAGTCAATTATGTCTATGTGGGCAAAATGTTTGTGGACACGGTGGGCAAGAAACAAACAAGATCTTTTTTTTATTATTCTCAGTTTATTTTTCTTTAAAATGAAAAAAATCTGAATTACAAAACCATTTACAAAACCATTTACTCCCATTGTTCCTGCTATTTCTACTTCCTTTATTACATAAAACTGAATCTCTCCTGTTGTTCTGTAACAAATCAAATACCAATGATGTTCCTTCCTTCACATGAGATGCTACCCAATTATGACTCCAAGCATCCTTCACCACTGGACATAATGGCAGTGGTGGCTGGGAACTGAACATCAGCAATATTTGGAAGGCCACAAATTCTCTATTTGTGCTATTAAAGAAACATTTATGACTCTGAAAATACAGTAATTGTTAGAACAATGAAGTACAGATTTTTTTAAAGAAAAGCTTATCATTTATTCAACAAAACACATGTTAAATATATCTTCGTTACTATATAGCCCTATAATCAAAGTCCCAAACAGATTCAAAAATACAAAAATCAAGTTTTTATGCTATCTTGGTTGCTTCTTCTTGATAGTGTTCATGCTTTGTAAATACAGCATTATTTTCTCATCATGACAAATCATTAATATAAGATTTTTCAGTCGTGCAACAATATCTCATATTGCATATACTAGTAAGAAGTGATAATATATTTTAAATTACACTGAATCATAAAAAAGTATTGTGGAAAAATATGGAGAAATAAATATGGGGAATAGAGATAACTAGATGGATTATTTGTAGGGATTATGGAAAAAGCATTTTAGGTTTGTATCACATTTAGCAATGTAAAAACCATTCTATGTTGAAGTTGAGGGAGCCTCATTCATTCTCCGATGGAGGTATCGAACTTTATACAAGTAGAAATACTCATTCACATACTGCTTTCCAAAATTCTACTGGGTTATTGGCACCTAAGTAGTAAATACATTAACATTTCTAATAATATATATTAGTACATTAATGCATTACATTAAGATTTCTAATACTCTGTTTAAAAATGTATGGTAGACCAGTTTGGTGTGGTGAGAAAGGCATCAGGTTATGAGTTTTATTCCCAATTCAGGAACAAAGCCAGTTGGGTGACTTCTTGGCCCTAGGAAGGAGGAAATGACAAACCACTTCTGAAAATTTACCAAGAAAACTTCAGGGATTCATCCAGGCAATTACCAGGAGTCAATACTAACATGACTCAAATTGCTTATACTCATTTCAGGGTTTGGGTTGTTGTTGTTGTTTGAAGGGGGGTGTTAAAAGACAACTAGGGGCAGGGGAAATAATGCAACCAAACAGGCAATATAAATTGTAATCCACAGCCTTTAAACTCATGATATTTTTCATCAATTTAAAGATAAGAGAAGGGTATGAGAGAAATTGAACAACAGTAGATCAGAGAAAAAACAATTCCAATTTTTTATTCCATACTGAAATATTGTCCATTTCTTAATATTGATTTAAATTTAAAAAAGACTTCAAATTAAGCTCATTCATAATGATTTAATTTCATATTCTATTTACAACCATTTAACAATAATTTATTTAGCGACTATTCAAAGTTACAACAGCACTGGAAAAAATGACTGATGACAGGTACTCACATTTATGACCATCACAGGATTCCCATGTTCACATGATTATGATTCAGTCAGTTGGCAACCATTATGCATTCAAAACTGTTGCAAGATCCTGCAATCACATGATTGTTGTTTGCAAACCTCCCAGCTGGCTTCCAGCAACCAAAGTTAAACTAGAAGGAGTTGCAAGTTATCGTTAAGAAATGTCTTGCTTAACAATTGCATCAGGGACTGTTGCTAAATGGGGCAGTCATGAGGTGTTTAACCACCACTTTGCTTAGAGTTGCTGGTCCCAATTAGGGTTGTTAAGCAAGACTATCTGTTTACATAAATGCTTTAAGCACTTATACTGGTCTTTTTGGATCCTGATTCACACAGAACCCTTGAATTCCTGAATACAAAGTAGCTGCCACAGTCTTTTATTTGTACACTTTATTTGTACACTTTACAGCAGATTGGCATATTTACAAATAAAGTACTAAGCTACAAAAATACAATATGTTTCTGTCTTACCAAGCTTTATACATAATCCAAGAACATTCTTTGAAACAAAGACAATTCTGGAACCAGATATTTTGTAATGCCAGTCATCAATCTTCTTTTAAGTTTAAAAAACTGATAGCATTTTTAAGAGACACAAGCTGGTGACCAATGCTAAGCTACATATAAGGTTGTAGTAGTTATGTATAAATTTAAGGCAGGCAAAAGTTTAGGAAGGCACTAGCTGACCACATGTATAAAATACAGAAAGGAATTAGCGACTAAATACAAAAAATATTGGTTCAAAGGAAACACACCATTTAGTGCACAAATAAGAAAAGGAAGAAGAAAGAAGCAAGTAGAAGATATACATGACAATAAAAAAGAAGGTTCAAGATTTAATGACAAGTTGTTTTATAGATTAATGAATAAAACCTTACATAAATATACTATTGAAGAGAATCATATTCAGAAACTTGGAATTTATCATTCCATTTATACTTCTCATATATGAAGCTCCTCCTGATAAAATGCTATTAGGCTAAATGCTTTTCAAAAAGTATTATGTACAGTTAATAACTTTTTCATTTACAATCTTTATTAGTCTCATACTTTGAAACTAAAATGGAATATACTGAAAACTGTACATGGAACTTTTTCACTATCAATCAAGCAGCAATTGGCAACCTATTTTTCTCGTCCAAATTTTGGCTTAAGCAGGCATAATGCAGTACAATGATCACTTTCCTCAAGTTATGTGTCCCAGAAAACTGCACATGGGAGCACTATAGTATCAATCTAAAATAAGCCAGCAGCTGAACAACACTCCATTTGAGAGAAGCAACGAGAAAGCAATTATATGGGATTCTCAGGACACTTGGTAACATTTATGTGAATCCACAGTCTTTCTGCTATTAATAGAATTGCCAATGGCACAGAAATTAGAACTTGGATTTTAATTTCTGCAAACATCCCATAGGTGAATCCTTTATAATGAACAGGTTGCCTTTAGTATTTATTTTTATTTTTCCATTTATAACATGGCATTCTACACATAGAACCCTCAAAATAGCTAATACTCTGAAAGAAGCCAGTAAAAATTAAAAGCATTATTAATCTAATTCAAAAGGCCACACAGGGGAGGAACATTATGATTCTTTTTGTGAAAACACGAAATTACTAAGCACAAATTCAGGTATTCATGGAAAGGCTTTTCTCCCACAAGATTGAAAGACAATTCTCTGAAAATATAGGCATTTTCATTTTATGCCAACTTTTATGCCCAAATATTTCACACCAAGCACAGGGATAACCCTAGGCCAGTACAATTTTTTTCTTAACCCTCTAGATGATATTTTCAAAAAGAAACAGAAATAATGAACCACTACCAGAAATGGAAATTAGCAGCATCACTAGAATTTCTCCCCCACAGCAATGGGGTTTGGAGAAGGCTAACATTTGCTAGGATTGTCTTTTCCTTCTCTCATTTTGTTCAACTGAACAAAATAATTCAGTACAACTTATTAACATAACATAGTGGACATTATTTTAATTCCCTCACTTTGCTTCTAAAATACAATAAGCATCCATGAACAAATCTTTCACATTTTTCTTGCTGTTGTATCCAGTTCAGCAAATTAAAGAGAAAGAAGAAAAATGGTGAGGATATACTATGATAACTTTGGGGAGATGAGTCTCTTAGCAAATGCCTGAAGGTTAAGTTCCCTGAGGCAAGATTCAGATCTGTCCAAAACAATATGCAAATTCAAGGTATTTTTGAATGTTAAATCCATATATGTAGTGATATATATTTCTTGGACTCTGCAGTTAGTTTTTAAATCATTCTTGTCATAAACATCCCTTCTTCACTTTTTGAAATGTCCCATTGAGCCCTGACAATTCTATTCCTTATTCACTGCCTCCATTTCATGTTTATTTTACTCATATGTATCTGTTACAGGTAGTCCTCAGATTACAGTGACAATTGGGATTAGAATTTACATTGCTAATCAATGCAACTGTAAAGTACTACATCATGTGTTTGTATTGATTAGTGACAGAAATCCTGGCAATCCCAGTTGCTGTCATCTAGGATCATGTGGGTCATTAAGGAAGGACCTCATGTGATTGTTACTTCCAAGTTCTTGCTGGCTGCCCCACTGACTTTGCTTGTGGGATGCTGGCAGGAAATATTGGAAATCATGACCACAGATAACAATCACATTGACCACAGAGAAGCTCCACAGCCAGAACTTTCAGAACCGATCATAAGTATCATTTGCTCAGCACTCCTGTGACTTGAATGGTTACCGGTAACAAACAAATGATTGTAACCTGAGGACCACATATACAGTGAATGTGCAATACAAAATGATTGAATATAATTTAAAACAAAATTTATAACTCTAGGAAAAGAGAAAGAAATTCATAACGCAGCAAGTTGAAAATAGTTACAGCAAATGTGTCCTTTTGTTTTCCTTGCAGTTTTTCTATATTTATGCTGCTCAAAGGAACAACTTGCAACCATTTGTTTAGTGACCAATCAAGGTTACAATAGCACTGAAAAAGTGACTTAGGACCTGTACCCACACTTACAACTATTGCAACATTCTCCTGGACATGTGATCAAAATTTGGTCACTTGGGAACTGGCAAGAATTTACAATAATTAGGCATCCTGGTATCATGTGGTCACCATTCCCAGATAGCTTCCAACAAGCAAAGTTAATGGGGGAAGCCAGATTTGCTAAACGACTGCATGATTTACTTAGCAGCTGCAGTGATTTGCTTAACAAAGTAGTAAAAAAGCATAAAATTGTGTGCAACTCACTTAACAATTTCTTTACTTAACCACAGAAATTCTGGTTCCATAAAGTAAGATTATATAAAGGAACTCAGGGTTGCTGGAAGTTCATCCCAGAATGGAGAAAGTACAGCACAGAAGAAAGAAAGGAGGGAAGTGAGAAGAAGG
This sequence comes from Thermophis baileyi, assembly GCA_003457575.1. NCBI lineage: Eukaryota > Metazoa > Chordata > Lepidosauria > Squamata > Dipsadidae > Thermophis > Thermophis baileyi. The sequence goes on from QLTV01000584.1 coordinate 695,906, forward strand.
ATAGCAAGAAGAGGAGGGAAGAGAGGGGTGGAGGAGACAGTCTAGGAGGGGAAGTAGTTCAGGAGGAGAAGGAGGGAGAGGGAAGAAAGGGAAGGAGGGGCTGTAAGAAGGAAAGGGGATGAAAAAAAAAGCAACCCTGAATTAAATAATGTAATAAGATAAGTATAAGAAATATGTATAAAATATGTAATGAGTGTATAAAAGATTGAAAAGAGAAATGAGCTGATAAATATGTGAATGTCTATATGGAAATAATAAAAAAAAGAAATTCTGGTTCCAATTGTGGATATAAGTCAAGTACTACCTATAGTATGATTTTGACTACATAAGCCTAAACTTATTAGCGCTCAAAGTCTTAAAGTGAATGGAAAATAAAATATGTGTCACACATTTCCACAACACACTGTTTAACTAGGGAAGTAGAAAATTATTTTGTGCATAGGGATGATGTAAAATTGACAAATATTCCTTGTACTGTTACTCTGGAAAGATCATTTTCTTTTAAGATTGGATTGGCAAAGGTGAGAGAATCAAAGATTAGATTGGAAAAACAGGAATTTAGAGTGGAATACCAAGTACACTCCTTCAACCCCAGCAATTAAACCAGCTGCCAACATGGTTAAAAAGAATGGTTTTGTTTTACTTTCTAACTTTTAATATGATTAAATAATCATAACTGCTACATATTATAGGTAAGCACACATTACATTTGCCATATCCAGAAATATGAAATGAATATAAAAGCAAGGTTGAAAAGGCTACTGAATCCATATATCTAACAGATCATTCTGTGCAAGACAGTTTTAATAAATTACGGTAAGCACTTTTATATTAAAAAGTATAGTTACATATATTAAAGATAAGACGTATTTCCCCAATAATGTGCAGCTCATCTCTTTGCGTCTCTAACAATGCTCAGTTGACCATGAGAGAGTTAATTTCAAACTGCCCTTTCATTGCAGATAGATAATACAGGCTCAGTATCTACACCCCACATATAATATCTACACCCTCCATCCATCCTGGAGCAATGTGATATTCAAAATAAAGCTACACATTAAAACAAGCATAATCCCATCTTTACAAATGAAAAAAATGACCTAATGTCACTCAAATGTTTTTGCCAAAACAGGGAGTGTAAAGTTCTTTTTTTTAGCACCATAGTAAATTCAAACAATTGTTGAAAAAATGGTAAGTGAGGATTACCCATAGATTGCTTTGCTAATAAAATCTCAGGAGTGATAAATGTCTTGGTTCCAAGACTAAATGGCCGCTCTGTTCTGCCCTAGTATAATTCAGACTAGCAAATATTAAGAAAAGTTTAAGGATAAGTTCACCATTTGCATGATAGATTAACAATAAGTAGGTTTAAGAGGCAAATAACACAGGCAGTACTAATAAGTCAGTCCAAAGCTCAAAAGAAAAATCAGTACAAAAATCAACTAATAGTCTTCAGCCATGAACAACATATATAATTCTGTTGACATTCAGGAATGATCCCCAAGATTAAGAGCTGGGCAACTAGGATACAACAGATCATCAAGGCTGAAATGGATTACATTCTATAATTCTAATGCTGACTTGCTCTCAACTGAGTGTTTTTATTTATTTTATTTCCAGAAGCAAGGTTTACCAATGAGAACAACTGGCAGTAAAAATTTGTTCCTAAGTAGACTACTTAATTCAAGGAACCCTTACTAGCCCAGTTTCTACCTTTAGTAGAATTTTGATCCTACCACGCAAACTGTCCATTTCTGATAAAAGAAATAGGCGTTTTCTTTTAAACACAATTGAATTTAAAAAGTCAAGACTATTCCCTAATGCTGCAGGAATTTTTCAAAGTAGATCATAGTTTATTCTCATAACGACACTTCGCTTTAAGGTCAAAATTAAGTTATTTCTATTTGATGGTATGGAAGAAAGACTCAAAACTGCTGACAAGTTTTCATTCCTTATAAATTGCATTGGTTCCTTATTGGATTGTAACCCTGGAATTTTAGGAAAACAAAGAGATCCTTCTGTACTGCAGAGCGGTAAAAGAGGAATGCTGAAGTCATAGGGTAGTGGTGTTGGTTGAACAGAGAAAGGAGATTGTAGGAGGAAGAAGAAAGAAACAGACAATCATGTGTGAAGGAGGTGGGACCAAAAGAGTTCGTGGGGTAAATAACAAGCCTTGGAAACTAGTACAGTTTCACAAGCCTTTCAAAGACAGAACAGCTACCAGACAGCTGGCAACAAGTGACTGTTTTCTCCCTTCTTCAAAATAATAAGAACCAATTCAATAAAAAGGAGAAATTATAAGGCTAGGAGTAGATGGGGAGTTAAATTACACAGGGAGAAAGGCAATCCTGTAAGTTTGTTAAGTATTGTCACCTTCCACCTATCACTATATTATTGTCACAATTATAATCAGGCACAGAGTAGTTTTATATGTATATATTAGTTTTAACATAGGAATATAGTTAGTTTTGTACATAAACTAATATTGTATAAAAATTAAAGGAAAGCATTCAACCTCCTAATCTGTGGTTTGTACCATAGTATAACTTAAAGTATGCATAATCACATAAAGCATAAAAACAAGCACATTTTCAAACAGTAAGATACAGGTAAATCCCCATCATACATGTGAAACTACTCTGTTTTAATATGCAACTTTACACTGTGTAGTATATTATTTTTATTTTATTAAGTCCCTTGTCAACAATCCTTTTCTACCATTTCATTTTCTACAGCCTTTAGAACAGAGAGGTACACATCATCATATATTTTATGTTTAAAACAATATTCTACAAATAAAGGTAACAATAAAAACTCTTATACAGTACAGGTAGTCCTCAACTTACGATCACAATTGAGCCCAACATTTCTATTGTTAAGTGAAACAATTAAGTGAATTTTCCCCCATTTTACGACCTTTCTTGCTACAATTGTTAAGTGAATTACTGTAGTTGTTAAGTTAGTATCATGGTTTTTAAGTGAATCTGATTTTCCATTGACTGGGCTTGTAAGAAAGTCACAAAAGTTGATCACATGGCCTCAGGACCCTGCAAGCGTCATAAATATGAGTCAGTTGCAAAGCATCCAAATGTTGATCACATGACCATGGGATGCTGGCAATGGTTGTAAGTCTGAAAAATAGTCATAAGTTACTTTTTTCAGTGCCATTGCAACTTTGAATGGTCACTAAATGAACTGTTGTAAGTCAAGGACTTGTAGAATGCCAAAAAATAATTACAAATTTCACAAGTCTTGGATATAATACATATGCATCTACATTGTAAACTTAATAAAATTATTATCCCAATATTCATGAAAAATAGAACTATATATGGTAAAAATAAAAAGTACTATTTAATATAGTATGTGGCAACAGAAAAACAAACATTTGCTGTGTCAACTCAAATGCTCCATGATACCAGAAGAACAGTACTAATAAAGTGGATATGTAGGCAAGAGAGGAAGTCACTTATATGATAGAATTACAGGGCATTGAAGGAAAAGTCAGTGTGAAATGTAATTGTCTCTTTCATTTCAAAAGTCAGATACATTTTGCACAGCATTATTATTATTCTCTTCCTGAAATGAAATTAATTTCATTCCAAGAAATAATATCCATCTAGTAGTGACACTGGATCTGAACTGGGCAGAAACAGATTTTTAAAAAAGAAAGTCTAAGAAAACTTAATTAGGTTTGAGGACCAAATGAAGTACATGTGGATTTTATTTCTCCCTTATTCCAATGAGAAATTATTTCCAAGAATCTATATTACTCAAATAAATTCAAATCATACATTAAATGAGCAGGGTTTTTTTATGAGCGGAGTCTGAATAAATGAAAGGAGTATGCCAGGGGAATTCAACGGGAGAAAAAGTGCGGATGGACCAGAGAATTTGGTGTATTATGAGAAATTGTGTATTAAACTGGGAGAAGTAAAAAGGTGATTTGCTGACTAGCCACTGACAGTAAGGTTTGTGTCCTGAGAGCTGCTGATTATCCAGTATGGGACTGGGTAAGTAAGTGATTAAGAAAGACAAACAAACAAATAATCAAGAACTGTATAGCTAGTAAAAGCTCAGAATGAGCTGAAATGAATAATGTAGAGATCAACAGAAAAAATATATTTAGTTATATTTAAAATAAAATATGTTTAGAATAAAAAAAAGTATCAGGACACCAGCTGCTCAGTGAAGACAACAGTTATGATTATTTCAAAAAGTTGTCATGCATTTGATAAAATGAAGTCTTACAAACTATCTCATTTTTGTTCAGGTATTTACCCTCTTATTGCAAGAAAGGCTCAGAGAAAACGAAACAGAAAACTAGAAAATAAGTCCAATAAAGAGACTGAAGACACTGGTTACGTTCAGCGAAAAGAAAAACAATAGATATTTGGCTTTCTTTTTCCCAAGATGTCTGTGAGAGATTGGCTACTACACTACATATTTCTTTTAATTTTTTTGATATTTAATTTTACACAATCTGGCTCTGAAGTGCCCAGGAAAGAACTAATGATAATCAAACAGCAATTCTCCCATTTTTATTTTTTACAAGTAGTAAATTGGTTTTAAAACATGTGCTAGCCCTTCTGATCTTAAAGATAATAAAATCAAAACCTCTGAAAAGTCCAACTGCTTTTTCAAAAAGAAATATCTGCTTCATAATGATCAAGCTAGAAAATATATATTCCTGCATCAGAGCACGAGCATAAAGTGGCCTGGGGACCAAATCTAGCCTGTTTTTACATGCAGTTAACAATTCTTTGTACTGGCTTAATATGTAATTATATCAAGCGGAAGACAATTCTATCAGATAATTATCTGAGGTCCCTTCCCATTTATAAAAAAAACTTAGATCTTATTTTTTTTTAACCATACAGCTAATAAATAATAAGATTCAATGCAGGAACTAGCCCATGGCACATTTCCTATAGTGTCTCAATTATTCAGATTCATCTCAGCAACCTAAGATTCCATTACTTGTTTCCTGAACACGGACACTATTATTGCCTTAACATTTTGATCTGAATGATTTAGATTTGGAGCTAATCCAGATCTACCATGAAACTGTTACTTGAAGCAATATACAAATATAAGTTCCAAAGGTGCTTTTTTTTTTTCAAGAAGCAACTGGACTTTCTGGTTTCTCTTTGAAGACGTTTTGCTTCTCATCCAAGAAGCTTCTTCAGCTCTGACTGTATGGTGGGGAATGGAAGGATTCATACTCCTTGCACACAGCTGGTCATTTGCATTCTTTTAGCAGATTGTTAAGGTCATCTGGAGCTATCTGTGTCATCAGGGTCACCTGAGTGGTGCAAATTGGTGTGGAGCCTTCTTGGAATTGTTGAAAGGACTGTGTTGTAGATTGGAGATAGATGGTGTCATATCCCTCCTCCCCTTCTGTTGAGACAGGGCTGTTCCATTTTGACATAGATGGCCTCTTTAACCCCTCTTTCAAACCAGCGGTCCTCTCTGTCCAAAATATGGACTTTGTTGTCTTCAAAAGAGTGGCCTGTGTCTTTTAAATATAGATGGACTGCCGAATCTAGTCCTGATGTGTTTGTTCTCCTATGTTGTGCCATGCATTTATGAAGTGGTTTCGTTTCCCCAATGTACAGATCTGCACATGGCTCACTGCATTGTACTGCATATACCATGTTGCTCAGTCATCCTAAACATAGATGACTACAAGGCCAAGGTGAACAATCTTCTGAAGGACACTGCTACATATGAGACTCTGAAGAGAGATCCCACCAGCAGTTGCAAGAAAAAGGTCACTGATTTCTTGCAACACCTATTGAAGGACAATGCCATCAATAAGCCACAATATCTTTACCCTGGGGAAGCCACCCCATGCATATATGGACTCCCCAAAATCCACAAAGAGGGAACTCCACTAAGACCAATAGTCAGCAGCATCAACTCTGTCACCTACAACATTGCGAAGTATCTAACCACCTTATTAGCTCCTCAAGTTGGCAACACCACCCATCACATCAACAATTCACAGGACTTCACCAGCAAATTTTGGAAATTAAAACTGGATCTTGATGAGACCATGGTTTCCTATGATGTGACTTCTCTCTTTACCTGCATCCCAACTACCGAAGCTGTCATGGTAGTGAAAAAATGACTGTTACAAGACAGCACCTTAGGTGACAGAACCAACCTCAGCCCAGAACACATATGTGCCATGCTGGACCCTCTGTTTGACCACTACCTATTTTAAATACAATGAAGATTTCTACAGACAAAAACACGGCTGTGCCTTGCATTCACCTGTGTCCCCCCATTGTAGCCAATCTCTACATGGAAGAGGTAGAAACCAAAGCCCTAGACTTCTTCACAGGAATTCCACCCCTCACTGGTATAGGTATGTGGACGATACTTGGGTCAAGATTAAAACACAGGAATTGGAAGCATTCACCAAAAATATCAACTCTGTGGACAGATATATCAAATTCAAATGGGAAGATGATAAGGAAAATAGTCTAGCCTTCCTGACTGTGCAGTACACATTAAGGAAGACAGAAGCCTTAACATTGAAGTTTACAGAAAATCTACTCACACAGATCAATATTTACATTTTCTTTTTTTTTCTTTTTTCTTTTTGTATTTTATTTAAACACACATACACAAAAACAACAACAACATCAACATAACATAATACAAACAATAGAGACATTAATAGTCCCCTATCTCTAATAAGCTCTTATCGGATATACATAGTGCTTTCAATCATTTTCTTATTGAAGTATAAACATATAAAAACTTTAATACTTAAATTTTACACCATTAAACTTTTCTATTATTTATTACTTCTTTCTTTTAACCAATTGTAAAATTTGTTCCAGACTTTATAGAAATCAGAATCTTCTTTTTCTTTTAATTCTCTGGTTAACATATCCATTTCCACACAGTCCATTATTTTCTTTATTATCTCCTCCACCCCCAC
>QLTV01000585.1:0-18870 GCA_003457575.1 Thermophis baileyi
AGCTGAAGTAGCCTGCAGTAATGCACTCTAACCACTGCGCCACCACGAAATTGGTTTAGCCTCTACTGGTGCAATCCATAACAGAAAATACAAGACAACATAAATAGAATAGAGAATAATCCTTATACAAGTAATTGGGGGTCGGGGGAAACTCGTCATACATTTCCATATGTACGTGGAGTGATTGTGATTGTGTTTAGGAATGTGACAGCCCATGGGTGGAAGCTGTTTTTAAACCTGTTTGTCCGGCTGGCTATACTTCTGTGTCTTCTGCCCGATGGTAAGAGTGAAAAGAGACACTGGCCAGGGTGTCAGTCATCCCTTAGTACCATGATGGTGAACCTATGGCACGCGTGCCAGAGGTGGCACGCAGAGCCCTCTCTGTGGGCACGCGCGCCATCGCCAGCTGCCCTTCTGGTTTCCAGCGCGCGCATGCGCACCGGCCAGCTGATCTTCGCGCGTGCCAGAAACCCGCGCGCCAGCCACTTGGTGTTCGGGTTTCCGGCGCTTTGGCACGCGCGAAGACCAGCTGGCCGGCACTCACATGCGCACTGGCCAGCTGGTCCTCGGGTTTCCGGGGCTCTGGCGTGTGCGAAGATCAGCTGGCTGATGCGCATGCGCACGCCGGGAAGCAGAAGATCAGACGCGCATGAGCGCGCCAGCCAGCTGGTCTTTGGGTTTCCGGGGCTCTGGCACATGCGCGCACGCGCGCACATGCGTGTTCCGGTTTGGGCACTCGGTGCCGAAAAGGTTCGCCATCCCGGCCTTAGTATCTTCCTTACTCTGCTGAAACAGCGAGACCTGGCGATGTCATCCAGTGGTGTTAGAGGGCAACCAATAGTTTCTTGTGCCGAATTGATCACTCTCTGTAGTGCCTTTAACACCCGTCCGCGGCTGTTAAACCAGCGTACCATACTGTTATACTTTCTGTCGTGGACCGATAGAAAGACATCGTCAGCCGTTGTTCCACCTGATTTTTCCGCAACCTTGGCAACTTTAAGAGTTGTGGACTTCAACTCCCATGCTGGCTGGGGAATTCTGGAGCTGACCTGCAAATCAATTGTGGCTTGCTGTTTTTGGTCCCTTACCACAGTTAGACTTCTGCCCACTCCGATTAATTCTTCTGTCCCCCTGAGGGTGGTGTGTCCCATAAGAACAATTTTGGGGGGGGAAGACACAAGCAAGCTGGTTCTCGCAGAATAGCAATCGCACTTAGACTTATATACCGCTTCATAGTGCTTTACAGCCCTCTCAAAGCGGTTTACAGAGTCAGCCTATTGCCCCCAACAATCTGGGTCCTCATTTTACCGACCTCGGAAGGATGGAAGGCTGAGTCAACCTTGAGCCGGTCAGGATCGAATTCCTGGCAGTGGGCAGAGTTAGCCTGCAATGCTGCATTCTAACCACTGCACACCATAGAAGGGAGGGGAGGGGAGAGAGGAAGGAAGGAAGGAAGGAAGGAAGGAAGGAAGGAAGGAAGGAAGGAAGGAAGGAAGGAAGGAAGGAAGGGAAGAGCAATAGCACTGAGACTTATGTACCGCTTTACAGTGCTTTACAGCCCTCTCTAAGCAGTTTACAGAGTCAGCCTCTTGCCCCCAACAATCTGGGTCCTCATTTTACCCACCTCGGAAGGATGGAAGGCTGAGTCAACCTTGAGACAGTCAGGATTGAACTCCTGGCAGTGGGCAGAGTTAACCTGCAATACTGCATTCTAACCACTGTGAAGGAAGAAAGGAAGGAAGGGAGGGAGGGAGGGAGGGAGGGAGGACGGACTAGCAATAGCACTTATATACCACTTCACAGTGCTTTTACAGCCCTCTCTAAACAGTTTACAGAGTCAGCCTCTTGCCCCCAACAATCTAGGTCCTCATTTTACCCACCTCAGAAGGATGGGAGGCTGAGTCAACCTTGAGCCTGGTGAGATCTTCCCTAACCCAAAACCTCACACAAGCAGGATAGCGAGGGTACACCCTGCTTGTGGGATGAATGTTAGTCATCCCAAATAAACAACAAACTAAACTCTACTAGGTGTTTTTTCAGGAGGCAACTGAACGTTCTGGTTTTTCTATGAAGACGTTTCGCTTCTCATCCAAGAAGCTTCTTCAGCTCTGACTGGATGGAGGGGAATGGAAGGATTTATGCACATTGCAGACAGCTGGTCATTTGCATCCTTTTTAGAGAGCCATTGAGGCCGCTTGGAGGTTTATCTGTGTCCTCAGGGTCACCTGAGTAGTGCAAATGGGGGTGGAGCCTTCTTGGAACTGCTGAAAGGAGTTGTGAGTTGTGCTTTCTGCAGGATGTTTTTCTCTGCCCTGTTGAAGACAGGCACAGGCGGTTGGAGAGGAGTCTGTGTTGTCTGCATCTCAAACTGAAGCGCAAATGGTTCCTGTAATCTGCAATTTTTCTGGAAATCCATTCCTACTCCCACACCATTCAAAGGGGGTTCATCCCAAAGTGCATAGATAAAAGTCTGTGGAGATTCTCACTCATCCAGGTCATGGTTGTCCCAAAGGTGCTGTCAGGTTTTTTCAAGAGGCAACTGGACTTTCTTGGTTTTTCTTTGAAGATGTTTTGCTTCTCATCCCAGAAGCTTCTTCAGCTCTGACTGGATCGTGCGGAACGGAAGGATTTATACTCCTTGCAGACAGCTGGTCATCTGCATCGTTGAGGCCAGGAGGTGTATCTGTGTCCTCGGGGTCACCTGAGTGGTGCAAATGGGTGTGGAGCCTTCTTGGAACTGCTGAAAGGACCTGTGTTGTAGATGATAGTAATGGTAGCACTTAGACTTACAGTATATACCGCTTCATAGTGCTTTACAGCCCTCTCTAAGCGGTTTACAGAGTCAGCCTATTGCCCCCAACAATCTGGATCCTCATTTTACCCACCTCAGAAGGATGGAAGGCTGAGTCAACCTTGAGCCGGTGAGATTTGAACCGCCGAACTACATCTAGCTGTCAGCTGAAGTAGCCTGCAGTGCTGCACTCTAACCACTGCGCCACCTCGGCTCTGATGTCGTATCCCTCCCCCTCTGTTGTGAGAGGGCTGTTCAATTTGGACATAGGTGGCCTCTTGGATAACACAGACAAACCTCCAAGCAGCCTCAACGACTCTCTAAAAAGGATGCAAATGACCAGCTGTCTGCAAGGAGTATAAATCCTCCCATTCCCCACCATCCAGTCAGAGCTGAAGAAGCTTCTGGGATGAGAAGCGAAACGTCTTCAAAAGAAAAAACCAAGGAAGTCCAGTTGCCTCTTGAAAAGAAAGCACTTTTGGGACAACCGTGACCTGGATGGCTGAGAATCTCTACAGACTTTTAGCCATACAATTTGGGATGAAGACCCTTTGAATGGTGTGGGAGTAGGAATGGATTTCCAGAGGAAAAAATGCAGACTACAGGAACCAGGAGCACAACTCAGGTGACCCTGAGGACACAGGTAAACCTCCAAGTGGCCTCATAAAACAGTGTTTCTCAACTTTGGCAACTTTAAGATGTATGGACTTCAACTCCCAGCATTCCCCAGACAGCTACGTTATTCTATGCTGACTGTGGAGTGCTGGTAGTTGAAGTCCATACATCTTAAAGGTGCTAAGGTTGAGAACCGCTGCTCTAAAAGGATGCAAATGACCAGCTGTCTGCAAGGAATATCAATCCTTCCAGTCCCCACCATCCAGTCAGAGCTGAAGAAGCTTCTTGGATGAGAAGCGAAACGTCTTCAAAAGAAAAACAAAGAAACTCCCAATTGCCACCTGAAAAAGCACCTTTGGGACAACCCTGACCTGGATGATGTAGAATCTCCATAGACATTCCACTCGGTTGCATTGGCTCTGCACCAGCATCTCTTCTTCCTGTGGTAGGAAACTGATGATTTTTAAATTGAATTCCAGTTTTTCTCACCCGGGAGGCGTGGAAGAGTCTCAGGAGAAGAGCGCAATTGGGGTGGTTGGCTTGCTGCTCTCCCTCCTTTCCTCCGTTTCGTTCCCTCTGGATCTCTCTGCCCACCAAGACGCCTTGATCCTAGCTGGGAATTTGCTGGCAGGTAAGAAAAATATCTAATCTTCACTCGTGGGTTTTAAACAATGATTTGTCTATAAACAGTCTCCAGAAAAGAAGCGTGTTACAATCCAGCAAGACAGATAACAAAGTCACATCGGGAATATGCTTTTTGGGATACAGGCAGTCCTCGACTTACAATGATTCGTTTAGTGACCGAAGTTACAAAGGCCCTGAAAAAAAGCGACCGTTTTAGGACCGTTTTTCACACTTAATGACCGTCTCAGCATCCCCGGGATCGAAATTCAGACGCTAGGCAACTGATTCGTCTTTATGACGGTTGGAGTATCTCGGGGGTCTTGTGATCACCCTTTGCGACCGTCTGACGAGCGAAGTCAGCGGGGGAGCCGGATTCACTTAACAACCGTGTTACTGACTTTAAGAACGGGAGTGATTCGCTGAACCACTACGAAAGGTCGTAAAATTAACAAATGTCTGGATTTGCAACCTCGATTCTGGTCGTATGTCGAGGAGCACCTGTCTTGAATTATTTAGTTTGTGGTTTTTTGTTTTTAGATTTATTTATTTTTTACATTCAATTTTTATTAGTTGATAATATGTCGTACAAAGAGAATACAAAAGTAAACCGTAGGGAAATTAGGGAAGGGAAAAGGGAGGGAAAGAAAGGGGGGAAAAGAAAAAAAAAGAATTGACTTCCGACTCCCTTCGGTGCAGTAAAATAAGGCGTTAACATCTAACCTCAACGTTTTACTTTTACATAATAATAAAAACTATTATTTTATAATCATATCAACTCAACTTTTTACTTTTACATAATAATAAAAACTATCATTTTATAATCATATCAACACACCTTTTTACTTTTACATAATAATATAAACTGAAACGCGATAGGGTTTCCTGCCTTAAGCGGGGGGGTTGGCCTAGAAGACCTCCAAGGTCCCTTCCAACTCTGTGGTTCTATTCTAGCCATTTCTATAACAAGAAATCTATCTAACCATCTGGCAGGCCTAAGATCCCAAATAAAATGGCAAAAGTGGCAAAACGCAAAATCAGAGTTAGTTGTTTGGATTTTTAAATGCCTGTCGTGCTTTCAGCCACCGCCTCCAAATCTTTGCAAAACCCCTGGACGCACAGCGAGGACGAAGCCAGCGTTCCTGCTGCTAAGCAAGAAGACTCGTGGGTGGCCCTGGCCGATCGGACGCTTGCCCTGTTGGTCCATCACCTGTTTTCCCATTTGCTGAAGATCATTAATATTTGTTCCCACATATTGGATGATGTCGCTCCTGGCCCGACACTAAAGGTACGTTTGTTGTCTGTCGGTGACATTGCTGGCTTACTTTTAGGTAAGGGGAGCATAAGACTTCGTTACACAGGTAGCCCTCGACTTAACAACGGTTGGTTTAGTGACCGTTCGGAGTTTCCACGGCGCTGAAAAAAAGCGACTTATGACTTATTCCCCCCCCCCACTTCTGACCTTTGTAGCATCCCCATGGTCACGCGATTTAACATTGGGACCCTTCACCACTGACTCATATTTATGACGGTCACTATGTCCCCGGGGTGTGTGTGTGTGTGGGTGTGTCATACGATCACCTTTTACGACTTTCCGCCCGGCAAAGTCAACGGGGAAGCCAGATTCGCTTAACAACCGGTTTACTACTTTTAACAACTGCAGTGATTCACTTAACAACTGTGGCAGGAAAAGCTGTACAGTGGAGCAAAACTCACTCAACAAACGTCTCGCTTAGTAACGTAAATGTTGGGCTCCATTGCCGTTGTAAGTTGAGGACTAGCTGTGTTACAAGAATGTCACTTGTCTTCTATCTACCGCCAGTTCGTGAGGGGTTATAGCAATTGGGAGATGTGCTTTGAGGCACCAGGTGAGAAACTGGGAGTTCTCGTCCTGGCTTAGGCACAAAGCCAGCTGGGTGGCCGTGAGCCGGTCATTCCCTCTCAGCCCTAGGAAAGAGGCAATGGCAAACCACTTGCGAAATAATTGCCAAGAAAATTGCAGGGACTGATCCAGGCAGTCGCCAGGGGTCCACACACTGACTTGAAGGCAAAACCGAACGGCTATTGTGGCCATCGTTTGGTCAGTAGGGAAGCCCTGGTCATTTAGGGCATGCTGGCAGAGTTAACAGAATAACAGAATTGGAAGGGACCTTGGAGGTCTTCTAGTCCAACCCCCTGGCTAGGCAGGAGACCCTGTGCCATTTCAGACAGGTGGCTGTCCAATCTCTTCAGTGATGGAGGAGGGAGGGAAGAAGGAAGGAAGGAAGGCCAGCAGAATTACAGAATAACAGAGGTGGAAGGGACCTTGGAGGTCTTCTAGTCCAACCCCCTGCCTAGGCAGGAGACCCTATGCTATTTCAGAAAGGTGGCTGTCCAGTCTCTTTTTAAAAACCTCCAGTGATGGAGGAGGGAGGGAGGGAGGAAGGAAGTGTGTGCACGACGATCAGCTGTCCTTCGCACGCACGGCAGTGCCGAAAACCAGCCTGCGCATGCACCCCGGCCAGCTGATCGGCGGGCGCGGATGCGCGCCAGAACCTGGAAATTCGGCTTTTCTGGAGCGCGGCTCTGACAAGCACGCGCATGCGCAACTCTGATGAGCACGTGCGACGTTTCTGCACGAGTTCCGAAAAGGTTAGCCCTCACTGCCCTATGCCATTTCAGACAGGTGGCTGTCCAGTCTCTTCTTAAAAACCTCCAGTGACGGGGCACCTACAACTTCGAAACTTTTCCTCGCTCGAAGCTGATTGTCTCGAAGGCAGTGAGGATGATTTTTTAAATTTTATTTTCTGTTTTTCCAGGCGACATTACCGTCTCTGACCAACCCACCTTCGCTGAGTCCAATTCGGCGCAAAGCGAAAGAAAAAGAAGTTACGGAGCAAACCACGGTCGCCATAAGCCCTAAAAAGACGAGTGAAAACAGCCCAGGTTCGGAGAACGATGGGATAAAAATCTAATCGATTAAAAAAAAAAAGATATTGACTATTAATAGAAGGCTCTTCAGAACAATTCCTTTTTAAGAGCCATGGGAGGCTCTTTAGTCAGTTGAAGTCATGTCTGAATTCAACCCAAAGGCTTTCTTTGCTTTTAAGGCGGCCGAATTTAAAGAGGAAATGCTTGGTTTTAGAAGGGCAAAGAACCATAAAATTAAAAACTACCCTTTGAGAAGAGTCATTTGGCCCTCTTCCTATTTTCTAAAACTGGTACAGGCGCTTGGCCTGAACTTGGCAAAAAAACAGCCATAGGATGAGTTGGATTTGGACTTGTGATTCACTTAATGAATGGTGGCTCACTTAATGACTATTTAAGAAAGGTCGAGGGGAAGCCTGATTTGCTTAACCACCAGGTTACTGATTTAACAACTGCAGTGATTCACTTTAACAACTGGCAAGGAAGGTCGTAAAATAGGGCAAATGTCTCGCTTCCCAAATGTCTCTCTTAACGACATAAATTTTGGGGCTCCGTTGTGGTCGTAACCGGGTCCTTGGTGCTCTCTGAGCTTGGTTGTTTTCTTGCAGACATTTCATGACCCAACTAGGTTACATCATCAGTGCTAGAAGGAGGACTACCTGTATAGAGAAGCTCTCAAGGGTTTTAACGTTATTAAAGAACTGGCTGATACCCGTGCTTCGCTACGAAACTATGTGATGGGGCTTGATAAATTGACACTTAAAGCTTGAAAATTAATGAGTAGTTAAAAAAGGGACTGTATTATTTCGTTAGAGATGGTAGTCTAAGTTTCTGTTACAGATGAAGACATTATTTGCATAGCATAGACTTTAAATTCATCCCTCAGATGAATTGCTCAGGACCTCCCTGTAAGCAACATTTCTGGTTTTGCTCTCTGGCTGGAGGATGACCAGGCTGTCAGGTGAACTGACTCTGGAGCATACCACGTAGAACTGGCCACGGGAGAAACAGGCAGTTTCCCTTACTTGTGTTTTCCTAATCGCATCTGTAAATCTTTTCCTGCGTTTTTTGCTTCTTTTTCCTTTAGGGAGTAGAACTCCTTAGCATCAGAGCTTGTTAATATTAATATGAGAAATACTCATGCTGCGATGGTCATTTTGAAAAATCCTTTCTTAGTGAGCCCCTAGAAGCCAAGAGGAACATACATGGCAAATTTCAAGTTTGTAGGCTTTAAGGTTCTGGCGATTTCGTGATTAATGCGTGAGTGGTTTTCGCTTTTATATATATATATATAGATTTCTCTTCTCTCTGCTTTGATTCATAAGCTCCCAGGCCAAGTGACACTTCAAGCTCCACTCCCCCAAGTAAATCCTCGACCACTCTGGGTAACTTCTATCATCTCCCGTCGTATCTCAAGCTCTACGACGTTCTGAAGGCCACCTACGCCAACTATAAGGTATTTTTGTATCAAACTGCATTTCCTGAGCAACCCGTGCTGCGCGTGCTACGAATTCTGGAGACCTTGTTGACCCGTAGCTCTGGTTCTTTGTGTTTTGTAAAATCTGGAGCCAGCCCTCTGCCGTGCTTCTTTTTTACTTGCAATCTGCCAGGAAATCTGCAATCTGTTTTAAACTTTAGGGTAGTAATCAATGAGGCTTTTTCCTTTCGCCAGTTGTGAGAAACCTGCCTTGTTAGCTAAGGTTGGGTTGATAAATTATGTCACTCGCCATTGGGCCTCTCTGCCACCCATAGATTTCCAACTTTGGAGGGAGAAGAAGACCTCTGTGCTTGTCTACAGGGTCACTTCATGCCATTCCTGCTATTGCTCTGTTTTGTTTTATTTTAATATGTAAGGTTCGAAGGCAGAAGGGGGAACTATGGCCCCTTTATGACTTGTGGACTTCAACTCCCAGAATTCCTGAGGCCGCCATTTTAATATGAAAGGTTCTAAGGCAGAGGTGGGGAACTATGGCCCCTTTATGACTTGTGGACTTCAACTCCCAGAATTCCTGAGGCCGCCATTTTAATATGAAAGGTTCTAAGGCAGAGGTGGGGAACTATGGCCCCTTTATGACTTGTGGACTTCAACTCCCAGAATTCCTGAGGCCGCCATTTTAATATGAAAGGTTCTAAGGCAGAGGTGGGGAACTATGGCCCCTTCATGACTTGTGGACTTCAACTCCCAGAATTCCCGAGCCAGCCATTTTAATATGCAAGACTCAGGTTCGAAGGCAGAGCTGGGGAACCATATGGCCCCTTTATGACTTGTGGACTTCAACTCCCAGAATTCCCAAGCCAGCTATTTTAATATGCAAGACTCAGGTTCGAAGGCAAAGCTGGGGAACCATATGGCCCCTTCATGACTTGTGGACTTCAACTCCCAGAATTCCCAAGCCAGCATGTTTCCCCTTCATCCCCATGCCATCATTCTGCTGAACTCCTAATTCCCACAGCACGGTCTCAGGCCTAAAGATATTTACCCATATAATAGTGCTGTACTGCTGTTATCCTTCTCATCTTTCTTACTGCCTTCTCCTTTTGGTATCTATGATTTATCACTTGTCGTTGTATCTTAGGATTAATGATTGTAACTGTGATATATGACCTATCACTTTGTTGTTTTGTATGTACGCTGAGAGCTTTTGAACCGGAGACAAATTCCTTGTGTGTCCAATCACACTTGGCCAATAAGGAATTCCTATTTCTTTCTTTTCTTTTCTTTTTTATTTGGTAAGGTTACACTCGATCTCCAAAACGTCAATGAAAAGTTTGGTGGATTCCTGAGATCAGCTTTGGACGTTCTGTCTCAGATCTTAGAACTGGCAACTCTACAAGACATTGGAAAGGTGGGTTCATGCTGGCTTACAATGTTTTTATATGTCTCTCAGCCAGATCGATTAGAGGAACATACGAAAGCATAATTAATGTTAATTAATGTAGATATTACTAGGTTAGAGCTTTGAATTCAGCTCACAGGGTTGTTGCGGTGGGGAAAATAGGAAGGAGTGTTAACTATTTTCATCACCTTGTATTATTTAAAAAAACAATAAATTAAAAAAATGTCTAAAAACAACGGGTGCTTATCGCGCTTTGTGGCAGCAGCTTCCTTTCTCTGACTCTGAAAGAGCAGGAGCCTTAGAAATTGATGTGACAAATAAATAAATTATAAGGTTTTGAAAAGCACTTCAAGTTTTTGGACAAATGTGTGTGTGTGTGTGTGTGTGTGTGTGTGTATTCCTTCATTGTATAAACAGAGACATAGAATCAAAATCACGTGAAGTATTAGTACCGCTTTATAAAGCCTTAGTAAGGCCACACCTGGAATGCTGCATCCAGGTTTAGTTACTACATTACAAAAAAGACGTTGAGACTTTGGAAAAAGTGCAGATAAGAGCAACTGAGATGATTAAAGGCCTGGAGACTAAAACACATGAAGAAAGGTTGCAGGATTTGGGTTTGGCTAGTCTAGAGAAAAGAAGGACTACTCGGGACATGATAGCAGTATTCCAGTACTTGAGGGACTGCCACAACGAAGAGGGGGTCAACTTATTCTCCAAAACACCAGAAGGCAAGACAAGAAACAATGGATGGAAACTCATCAAGGAGACTTAGAACTTAGGAGAAATTTCCTGACTGTGAGGACAATCAACCAGTGGAACAGAAGTTGCCTCCAGAAGTTGTGGGTGCTCCATCACTGGATGTTTTAAAGAAGAGACTGGACAGCCACTTGTCTGAAATGGTCTATGGTCTCCTGCTTGAGCCCCGGGGGGTTGGGCTAGAAGACCTCCACGGTCCCTTCCAGCCTTTTTGATTGATTGGTAAGAATTAGAGCTCAGCATTAGGACGAAGCGTGTCATGGGGCCTACAAAGGCCAAACCCATCTGCCTCCTGCACAATCTCTGCATAGCTTTCAAAACCTCTGCGTCCCCAGCAGGCTCCGTGCAACCCTCCATGCAGCATCCAAGCTCCCCAGGGACCGTGAATCTCTGGATGAAACAGGTTTCATGATGGTTTAAGGATCTGGGCTGTCACAGCAGCAAGAAACGAGCTCGTTCTGACCATTGGACATGCCTAGAGGTGTCCTCCTTTGAGGAACTTCATATTCTTTATTATTCGTTTTATACGGCGGCATGTTCAGTGCTGTCTGGGGAGTGGTGCGGTGGCCTAGAGG
Organism: Thermophis baileyi; assembly: GCA_003457575.1. Classification (NCBI taxonomy): domain Eukaryota; kingdom Metazoa; phylum Chordata; class Lepidosauria; order Squamata; family Dipsadidae; genus Thermophis; species Thermophis baileyi. The sequence goes on from QLTV01000585.1 coordinate 11,106, forward strand.
GTGGAGCTCTCGCCTCACAATCGGGAGGCTGTGAGTTCGATCCTAGGTAGAGGCAGATATTTCTCTCTCTCTGGGCGCGATGAGAATACTGCCGAACAAAACTCCGCAATGGCGACAGGAAGGGCATCCGGCCAGTAAACACTCAGCTCCCTTCAGTTGACCAGACTCCAAGGGATTATGGGGTCGTTAAATGAAGATGATGCTCAGTGCTGTCTGGGCAACACCTAATTCTGTCTTTCTGTTTTTAGTACGTGGAAGAAATTCTGTGTTACCTGAAATCCTGTTTCAACAAAGAACCAGTCATGGCAACTGTGTGTGTTCAGCAGGTAACAATGTTTAAAACGTGTGTGTGTGTGTGTGTGTGTGTGTGTGTGTGCGTGTGCGTGCGCGCGCGCCTTTCTCAGAGAAGAGTTCTCCCTTGAGTCAGCTGCATTACATCCCGGGCAGGATCCATCTGAATGGATTACTTTAATCCTTCCTAGTGTAGATTTGAACCCAAATTTGACACAACTGTCTGATAGAGGCCTCACTTCAAAATGGGGTCTGTTTAGGACAAACAGCTTGCAGAGGGAGAGAGAGAGAAAGAGAGGGAGAGAAAGAGAGAGAAAGGGAGAGAATAGGTTGGAATGGGAAAACTCAATGTGGGACAATTCAACAATTCCATTTAATCATTTAAAATAATTTTAAAAATATTTTAATTTTTGTCGTTCACATTTCATTTTGTCCTTTCTTTGGCATCCTTTCTTTAATTATTCTATTCCACTATATAGTGTAACTCTTGCAGGGCGAGTTGGCCATGGCTAGTTGGTAACAACGTTGGCTGGAGTTCAGCAGCATTAGAAATCAAATTGTAGCACACCTACAGAGGTCATGCCCTGACTGACATACAAATTTCATCTAAATAAAGCATCAGCAGATGATAGATAGATAGATATATATATATATATATAGATAGATAGATAGATAGATAGATAGATAGATAGATAGATAGATAGATAGATAGATAGATAGATAGATAGATAGATATGATATGATATGATATGATATGATATGATATGATATGATATGATATGATGATATAGATGTAGATATAGATAGATAGGGAGGGAGAGAGAGATCGTGTGTGTGGGTTGACAATACAATATAGGAGATAATATATTAAATTAAGATAAAACCATAATAAAATCCCATAATATGGAGCCATAGAATGCAATGGGATAGATGTTTTAATTCGATATCTAGGGAAGGTAACCATATAACTGCTTCTGTTGTGGCTGTGCTTAGATCATCCCAGCTGCCTTGAAATTTACCCAAAATAAGACATCCCCTGATAATAAGCCCAATCGGGCTTTTGAGTGCATGGCAATAAGGCCAAGCGCTTATTTCAGGGTTCAAATTTCGGGGAAACACAGTAATTGAACTATATGTGTTATAGCTTGTTCTGGAGCCCCACAGTCACAGTGCGGGCTCCTGGCCATTCAGAAATCAAATAAATAAGCAGAAAGCAAGCTGGATGGAAGGGAGGGAGGGAGGAAGAACAAAAAGAGGGTGCAGGGTCACCCCTTCCGAGACCTCCAGCTGGGGCGGGCTCTGGTCCCATCCATCTGTCCTGAGGGCCCTCCTCCTCCTCCCCCCCCTCTTTCCTTCTCTTTTTGGTTGGGCATTGATTTTCACAAAGCTTCTTCTTCCCGCCTTCTCCAGTTACTCAAGACCTTGTTTGGCACCAACTTGGCCTCGCAGTTTGACAGCTGGTCTTCCAACTCCTGCCGAGCTCAGGGCAAATGCCAGCGCTTGGGCTCTTCCAGCTTACGGCCGGGCCTTTACCACTGCTGCTTCATGGCTCCTTACACCCAGTTCACCCAGGCCCTGGCCGATGCCAGTTTGAGGAATATGATGCAGGCCGAGCAGGAATGGGACACCTCGGGGTGAGATCCGCTTCTCTCCTTCCAAACTGGGCACTGGTTTGCCATCGTGTCTAGATAATGATTGAAATACAGGTGGTCCTCGACTTACGACGGCTCGCTTTGTGACCGTTCAAAGCCGCAACGGCACTGGAAAAAGCGACTTAGGAACGTTTTTCCCAGTTACGACCTTTCCAGCATTCCCGCAATCACGGGATTGAAAATTCGGACGCTTGGCAGCTGGTTCCTATTTATGACGGGGGCTGGTGTCCCAACATCCCGTGATCCCCTTTTGCGACCTTCCGACAAGCAAAGTCAGCGGGGGAGGCCGGATTCACTTAACATCCGGATGACCAACATATCCACGGCAGTGATTCACTTAACAACGGAGGCAAGAGCAGTCGTAACGTGGGGCAAATTAACAAAATATCTCACTTAACAACAGAAATTTGGGGCTCAGTTGCGGTCGTAAGTCGAGGACTAACTGTGAGTGCAGGAGAAATATACACATAAGTCTTGCATGCTTTCAAAGCAAGGATATCCAATCTTAGCAACTTTAGAACATGTGGACTTCCAACTCCCAGAATTCCCCAGTCGGTTGAAATCCACATGTCTTAAAATTGCCTTTGCTTTACAGATTTATTGTGAACAGATTGGACAACATGCAGGCAATCTAAATGTTTTAATTAGCGATTTCTTGGAACTAACAACAAATTCCTCTACTTATCAGGGTTCGCATATCCTGGCACTCAGAATTGCTATAGCTGACAGCTGGTTGGTTATTGCAAAAAAACTTCTATATTAGAACCTGATCACTGCACTAGACTTTAAGATGTTGGGATTATAAAGGTTTTATGGCTGTTTTTATGCCAAGAGTTTTAAGATACCTAGAGGTGTTTTGGGAAGGCGGCATCCAAATGCTACTTTGCTTTTACATTCATCTTAAAAGCATATCTTAAGTCTGGGATGCAGGACCTGTTGCATTTATTAATTTAATCTGTTTCCGAGGCTTGCAAAACTAAATGAAATAAAATGAAAAAAATGGCAGTGGTTATTAACCTAGCCAAAAACAAGGGAGATGGATGGTTAGGAAATGTGAAGTATAAATAAAAATAAATAAAACCAGACCTAGCCCAAAGTTGCTTCGTTGTTGAATGAAGACATTTGTCTCCCACCTGGCAGAAGCTGCCTCCTGTTAGCCCAGTTCCATTTAAAATGGTTTTATTGTTGTGTGAATCACGGACGCTAATCCTAACCCTGTATTAATATTTGCTTTCATAGCTGGTTTGACATATTGCAAAAGGTTTCTGCACAGCTGAAAACTGGCACCACGAATATGGCCAAGCACCGTGCTGACAAGGTACAAGTACAAAGCACATGTTGCTTGCTGTATTTTTATTTTTTTTTAAAGATAACTTGTAAGAGAAATATGTCAAATATTTATCTGGGGCAGGGTATTTTTCTGTAACTGTAGGCAATTTTAAGACTTGTGGACTTCAACTCCCAGAATTCCCCAGCCAGCTATGCTGGTTAAACTGGCTGGGGAATTCTGGGGGTTGAAATCCACAAGTCTTAAAACCTGCCAGGTTTGGAGGCCCCCTGGCCTAGAGTCCTGAAATAAATTATTGTGAATCTCACCACTCAATATTGTCCATGCAACTGAGGGTAGAATTCCTGTATCCCCTCTGGGCATCCCCCCCCACTTCCCACCTCAAAGGGATTTCCTCCAATCTAAGCAACCTAGAACTAAGGAGAAATTTCCTGACCGTTAGAACAATTAATCAGTGGAACAACTTCCCTCCAGAAGTTGTGAATGCTCCAACACTGGTAGTTTTTAAGAAGAGACTGGACAACCATGTGTCTGAAATGGTATAGGTGTGAAGTTTCCAAAAGATGCCCTAATTAATTCATGAGCCACGAGCCAAGCTTCAAAAGAAATCCAGTCATTTATTAGGAGCAACATTCCGGCAATACTCCGATGGAGTCAGAACTGACCTCACGTAGTTTACGGGCCCCCGTGACCCTGTCTCCCCCCTCCTCCCTGGGTATGTCATAAATCACATTCTCCAATGGACCACGTTGGCGGGCTGTAAAAACCCCACCCCTCCTGCTGACTCCGGTAACCTAGGACACAATCTGTAGAAAGGCATTTGTGGAATGTAGTTTCGGTTAGGGCAAACCAAGCAGCTCCGTCAGTTCTCTCCCCCCCCCCCCTGCTTATGGCAACTCGAAAACTTTGCAAGTTGACAATAGGGTTTCCTGCCTGAGCAGGGGGTTGGACTAGAAGACCTCCAAGGTCCCTTCCAACTCTGTTATTCTGTTAAAATCTGCCAGCTGGAATCCCTTGCTAAAACTACAACATCTTGCAGATAATTCTTGTTTTCTGGACTACATGGGTAAGAGATCGAAGTAAGAAAGGTGCCACTTTGAAAGATATGGTGGCGCCCCCAGAACTTCCCATGAGTCTGTTGGATCTTGCCCTTACAGTGTGGGGGGGGATCCTTTGGGGGCTGCGAAGATGGGAGGCCATTCCTTCACGCTTTTCGCCCGGAGTCCCGCTGAGTTGCCGCGTTTCTCTTTCTCCCTTTAGAATATCATCCACAATCACATCCGTCTATTTGAACCGCTGGTCATCAAAGCGCTAAAGCAATACACCACCACTACGTCTGTACAACTGCAGAGGCAAGTCTTAGATCTTCTCGCGCAGCTCGTCCAGCTGCGGGTCAACTATTGTCTTCTGGACTCCGACCAAGTGAGTATTGGGTCTCTGTTGCTGCAGAACAAGAACGCAGTCGGTCTCCTTCTGCAGCCAGTCCATCACGGCCTGTTGTGGGAGGAGGAGGACTGGCAAAATCAAAGGGCGGCGTCAAAAGAGGAAGCAGCCTAGAATTTGCTACGTAGCCACAAGTGAACTAAATCAGTGAAACCGAAGCATCATGTGGGGTCTTGGTCTTTCGTGACATTCTGTCCACTTCAACCCTTTCAGCTCTCATGGAAAGGTGAAAGAAGGTGCAACATCTCGAGCCGTTTCATAACCCTAGTTCACGTACTCCTCGACTTACAACAGTTCATTTAGCGACCGTTAAAAAGTCACAACGGCACCGAAAAAAGTGGCTGACGTCCGTTTTTCACACTTTGTAGTTTGTACTTGGTAGTTTTTCACGCCATTGCAGCGTCCCCGGGGTCACGTGATGAAAATTCGGACACTTGGCGACTGCCTCGTGTTTTTGGCGGCTGCAATGTCCCCGGGCTCAAGTGATCCCCTTTCTCTCTCTTTCTCCCCCTCCTCACCTACCTACCTACCTATTTAAAGCTTTAATAACAGACTTGATTGAAACAATATAGCAATGTATTATGGAAGTGCCACAAAAATTCAAACTGGCTTACTCACTTAACAACTGCAAAAAAGGCATAAAGACTAACCCAATAGGTAGATCAAATCACAGCTGCCAAGTTTCTGTTCTGTTCCTGTTCTGTTCTGTTCTGTTCTATTCTATTCTATTCTATTCTATTCTAGTCTATCTTCTCCATATTCTATTCTACTCTATTATTCTATTCTATTCTTTTTTTATTTCTATTCTATTATTCTATTCTATTCTATTCTATTCCATTCCATTCCATTCCATTCCATTCCATTCCATTCCATTCCATTCCATTCCATTCCATTCCATTCCATTCTATTCTATTCTATTCTATTCTATTCTATTCTATTCTATTCTATTCTATTCTATTCTTGTAATAAAGAATATCTCTCTCTCTCTCTCTCTCTCTCTCTCTCTCTCTCTCTCTCTCTCTCTCTCTCTCCTTTTTTATTTCTGTTCTGTTCTATTCTATTCTATTCTATTCTTTTTTATTTCTGTTCTATTCTATTCTATTCTATTCTATTCTATTCTATTCTATTCTATTCTATTCTATTCTTGTAATAAAGAATATCTCTCTCTCTCTCTCTCTCTCTCTCTCTCTCTCTCTCTCTCTCTCTCTCTCTTCTCTCTCTCTCTCTCTCTCTCTCTCTCTTTCCCAGTGGAAGGAAATTTGTGCAAGCAGAAATATTTTTTTCTTCGAGATCTCACACCTAAGAGGGTTTGCCTCCCTCCTTGTCCAAACAAGACCAGATGACATGAAAGACATTTGACAATTGAAGTCTTGTTCGTTACTTTTGTGCTTTGTTTCCTTTGACATAAATATGAGTTGCAGTTATGAACACCCAGTAAAGAGCTGTTTATTGTTCCCATCAGATGTCACGGTCTGTTTTATTCCGATTTTATGGAGATAATGTAAGCATGTACCCACCGATGTTTGCAGAAATGAATCTGGGTTTTTCTTTTTGCTTCCAGGTATTTATTGGATTTGTGCTAAAGCAGTTTGAATACATTGAAGTCGGCCAATTCAGGTACAAGTTCCAGCTCAGACTGGAACTTTCCTTATATATTTATGCGAAATGGAGGCTCAATCCCAACGAGCGATTCTGAGCCTTGTTTCTTCTTCTTCTTCATTGAAAAGGAAGGGAGGGAGGGCAGTAGCCCTTAGACTTATATCCCGCTTTGCAGCCCTCTCTAAGCGGTTTACAGAGTCAGCCTCTTGCCCCCCAACAATCTGGGTCCTCATTTTACCCACTTTGGAAAAGATGGAATGCTGAGTCAACCTTGAGCCGGTCAGGATCGAACTGCTGGCAGTGGGCAGAGTTAGCCTGCAATACTGCATTCTAACCACTGGGAAGGAAGGAAAGAAGGAAGGAAGGAAGGAAGGAAGGAAGGAAGGAAGGAAGGAAGGAAGGAAGGAAGGACTAGCAATACCACTTAGACTTTATATACCACTTCACAGTGCTTTACTCTAAACAGTTTACAGAGTCAGCCTCTTGCCCCCAGCAATCTGGCTCCTCGTTTTACCGAGCTCAGAAGGATGGAAGCCTGAGTCAACCTTGAACCGGTCAGGATCGAACTACCGAACTGCTAGCAGTCGGCAGAGTCAATACTGCATCCTAACCACTGTGCACCATGGAAGGAAGGACGGACAGACGGAAGGGAGGGAGGGAGGGAGGAAGGAAGGAAGAAAGGAAAGGAAAAATGAAAAGGAACAAAATGAAAACAGGAAGGAAGGGAGGAAGGAAGGAAGGAAGGACGGACTAACTAGCAATAGCACTTAGACTTATATGCCGCTTCACAGTGCTTTACAGCCCTCTCTAAGCAGTTTTACAGAGTCAGCCTCTTGCCCCCAACAATCTGGGTCCTCGTTTACCCACCTCGGAAGGTTGGAAGGCTGAGTCAACCTTGAGCCGGTCAGGATCGAACTGCTGGCAGTCTACAGAGTTAGCCTGCAATGCTACATTCCAACCACTGCGCCCCCATGGCTCTTTGAACGACTCATACTCCTGTTCTGATGCTGAAGAGGAAGTCCAACATGTCTTTTTCATTTTTTTCCCCACCAGGGAATCGGAAGCCATTATTCCTAGCGTCTTTTTCTTCCTGGTGTTGTTGTCTTATGAGCGCTACCACTCCAAGCAGATAATTGGAATTCCTAAAATTATTCAGCTGTGTGACGGGATCATGGCCAGCGGAAGGAAAGCAGTGACACACGGTAATGGGAAATCAGAAGTCGTAGAACTGAACTCCTCACACTAGGAGTTGCTAAACATGGCAGGCACTTAAAATTTAATGTATTGTCCTGCTGCAACTTTGCTGGATCTGTATTGCTCTCTCTCTCTCTGTCTCTCTCTTTCTTTCTCTCTGTCTGTCTGTCTCTGTCTCTCTCTCTCTCTCTGTTCCTGTTGTGCTGTTCCTGCTGTGGCTACTCATTTCCTGCTGCCTATAGCATCCAAAAAGTGCCACCTGCTGACCTGAGGAGAGTTTCTGCTCCCCCTGATTCTT
>QLTV01000585.1:24103-48232 GCA_003457575.1 Thermophis baileyi
CCTGACTGGCTCAAGGCTTTCCCTCCTTCCGAGGTGGGTAAAATGAGGACCTACCATAGATTGTTGGGGGCAAGAGGCTGACTCTGTAAACTGCTTAGGGAGGGCTGTGAAGCACTGTGAAGCAGTATATAAGTCTAAGGTCTATGGCTATTGGTATTCCTCTTTGCTGGCAGGTGCTGGAGATGTTCATCCTTGTGCTGCAACAGTGTCACCGAGAGAACGAAGAGAAGTGGAAGAGGCTGTCGCGACAGGTAGCCGACATCATCCTGCCAATGCTGGCCAAACAACAGGTGAGGATTTATTTACCTTTGGTCACAAATAGCCATCAACGAAGACATTCCCTCCTTCTGTACGGAGCAAAAACTCCCTTTTCCGTTCCGCCCCTTATGAATCGGGGCCTGGTGTAGAGCAGCCAAGCCTTCTCCAGGTGCCTGATGGACATCGGGCCACACGCCTGGCCATGCAGCATGGGAAGAAGCTTCCGTGGCGCTTTCCAGCACAGAAGGACGCCCTTCGGTTTCGGGGATTTCGTTCCGTCGCGTGCTTCACACGCACCCAGCTGAACCGATGTCAAATGTTCACATCCCCAAGCTCATACTTTAAATGCAGGTAGTCCTCGATTCATGATGCTTCATTTAGCGACCGTGCGAAGTTACAACGGCACTGAAAAAAGTGACTTAAGACCGTTTTTCACATTTAAGACAGATGCAGCATCACATGATTAAAATTCAGACACTTGGCAACCGACTCATAGTTATGACGGTTGCAGTGTCCTTGGGGGGGTCACTTGATCCGCTTTTGCGACCTTCTGGCAAGCAAAGCCAATGGGGAAGCCAGATTCACTTAACAACCCTGTTACTCTCTTAACAACTGCAATGATTCACTTAACAACTTCCCTTCCAAAGTTGTGGGTGTTCCAACATTGGAAGTTTTTAAGAAGAGATTGGATAACCATTCGTCTGAAATGGTATAGGGCCCTGATGGCGAATCTATGGCACGTGTGCCACAGCTGGCACGCAGAGCCCTCTCTGCGGGCCCGGGAGCCGTCGGCCCAGCTCAGCTCCACCGCACATGCATGCGTGCCTCCCGCCGGCCAGTTGGTTTTCAGGTCTCTGCCGTGCATGCGCGGAGGGCGGGATGCATGCAGGGGTCGCGAGCGCATGTGTGGGAGCGGGGTGCATGCACGGGGTCTCGCGTGGGGGGTGTCATGTGCATACGTGGGGAGCTGGGCACGCGCAGTGGGGGTTACGCGCGCATTGCATTATGGGTGCGCGCCCACGCGTGCTTTCGGCACTCGGCGACGAAAAGGTTACCCATCACCGGTATAGGCTCTCCTGCTCGGGCGGGGGGTTGGACTAGAAGACCTCCAAGGTCCCTTCCAAGTCAGTTATTCTACAGGTAGTCCTCAGCCTATGACAATTGAGTCCGAAGTTTGTGTTGCTAAGTGAGAAATTTGTTAAGTGAGTTTTGCCCCGTTGTACGACTTCTCTTGCCACATCTGTTAAGTGAATCACTGCAGTTGTTAAGTGAGTCACCCGGTGGTTAAATGAATCCGGCTTCCCCACGGACTTTGCTTGTCAGAAGGTCGCAAAAGGGGATCATGTGACACCCCCCCCGGGGCACTGCGACCGTCATAAATATGAATCGGTTGCCAAGTGTTTGAATTTTTGATCGTGCGACCCTGGGGAGGCTGCAACAATCATAAGCGTGCCAAATGGCCCATAAGTCACTTTTTTTTCAGGGCCGTTGTAACTTCGAACGGTCGCTAAGCGAACTGATGCAAGTCAAAGACCACCTGTACGTTTTATGAACTCTGGCAAGGAAAAGTCGTAAAATGGGGGCAGGGACCCGCTTAACCAGTGTTTCACTCAGCGACGTACATCTTGGGCTCGACTGTGGTCGTAACTCGGGGACCGGCAAGGAAAAGTCGTAAAATGGGGGCAGGGACCCGCTTAACCAGTGTTTCACTCAGCGACGTACATCTTGGGCTCGACTGTGGTCGTAACTCGGGGACCACCTGTGCGGTGAAACAATTCTTTTTTCACTTCTTTTTGATTGCAGCCGTTGTTGATCCCGTTGTGTTTGTTGGTTCGTTTCTCCCCCCCCCTCCCCCCCAGATGCAAATAGATTCCCACGAAGCCCTGGGGATCTTGAACACGCTGTTTGAGATCCTGGCGCCTTCCGCCCTGCGCCCGGTGGACATGCTGCTGAAGAGCATGTTTGTGACGCCCAGCACCATGGTAAGGAGGGGGCATCCGGCCCAGAAGCCGCTTAGTGAGAGGGAAGGAGGCCTTGCTGCCCTCGGTCCGGGCTCAGGACGCACCCAGCTGCCCTCTTTCCTTTCCCGGGGTGTCCGGGGTTAAGGATTTTGGGTCTCCCCGCAGCCCTGGAAGTTCCCTTTCTTTGCAAGGGTGTTGTGGGGAGGACCGAAAGCGGCAGGAAGGAGCAGCATGCCTGGCACCTTCAGCTCCTGCCGAAAAGCGGGGTAGAAATCCAGTCAGTCAATAGCTGGCCACGGGCTTAGCAGCAAAAGTCCCCCTGCTGTGCTCTGGAAGGGCAACTTGGCCCACAAGCCCCCTTGGCTTCCATAGGCAGGCAGCCGGGCAAGAAAATGGCTAGGTGTGTTTGTTCTGTCGCTCACCCAAGGGCAGGGATGTTACAGAGAAACTGCGTTCTTTTTGGCAAATGAATAAGTGGGCAGGGAAGGGAGAGGAGGGGAAGGAAAAGGGAGAGTGGAAAGGAAAGGGAAAGGGAAGGGGAAGGAGGAGAAGGGGAGGAGAGGGGAGGGAAAGGGAAGGAAGGAGAAGGGGAAGGAAGAGAATGGAAGAGGAGAGGGAGGAGAGGGGAGGGGAGAGGAAGGGGAGGAGAGGGGAGGGTAGAAAGGGGAAGGAACAGAAGGGAAGGGGAGAGGAAGGAGAGGGGAGGGGAGGGTAGAAAGGGAAGGAACAGGAGGGAAGGGGAGGGGAGGGTAGAAAGGGAAGGAAAGAAGGGGAAGGAAGGAGAGGGAAGGGGGGGAAAGGAGGGGAAGGAGAGCAGAGGGTGGAATGGAAAAGGAAGGGGAGAGGAAGGGGAGGGAAAGGGAAGAGGAGAGAAAGAGGAGGGGAGGGAAAGGGAAGGGAAAGGGAAAGAAAGAAGGGGAAGGAAGAGAAGGGAAGGAAGGAGAGGGAAGGGAAGGGAGAGGAAGGGGAGGGAAACGGGAGGGGAGAGAAAGGGGAGGGGAAGGAGAGCGGTGGAATGGAAAGGGAAGGGGAGAGGAAGGGGAGGGGAGAGGAAAGGGAGGGAAGGAGAGGAAGGGAAGAGTTAACTTAAATCATGAATATTTTGTGTGCTTCTCCCCGGCTCTCCCTTTGGCTAGGCTTCAGTGAGCACCGTTCAGCTATGGGTCTCTGGCATTCTTGCTATTCTGCGGGTCTTGATTTCCCAGTCCACCGAAGACATCGTCCTCTCTCGAATTCAAGAGCTTTCCTTTTCCCCGTATCTGATCTCTTGCCAAACAATTCACCAGCTGCGAAACACGGAAAATAAAGTTCCTCCCACTCAGGAGATCTCCACGGATGAGCAAGATCGCTTTCTGCCCGAAGAGACGTTTTCCAGGTATAGGTTGTTAATAAGATGCTGCTATTATTATTATTTTTTTAAACCATGGGGAAAAAAAAAGATGAAGGCTTTGAGATAAGGAACTGAGGAAAATATATACAGGTAGCCCTCGACTTATGACCATAGCTGAGCCCAAAATTTCTGTTCCTAAGCGAGACATTTGTTAAGTGAGTTTTGCCCCGTTTTACGGCCTTTCTTGCTACAGTTGTTAAGTGAATCCCTGCCGTTGTTAAGTTAGTGACACGGTTTGTTAAGCGAATCGGGCTTCCCCCGTTGACTTTGCTCGTCAGAAGGTTGCAAAAGGGGATCACGTGACCGTCATAAACACGAGTCCGTCGCCATGCGCCCGAATTTGGATCACCTGACCACGGAGGTGGTGCAAAGGCCCTAAGTGTGAAAAACGGCCCTCAGTCCCTTTTTTCCCCAGCACCGCCGTAACTTCGAACGGTCACTAAGCAAACCTTCGTAAGTCGAGGACTGCCTGCATCATCAATGTAACTTTGAAGAAGGCCAAGAAGATGATTGATGTAACCGCAGGGCTGGCTATTGCATATCGGGGGGGTTTCTTTTCTCCTTTTTGCAAAGGTTTTAATCTTGCTTTTTTTCTGGGCTTCGCGCCCGGCCTCTATAAGCCTCTTTTTCTCTCTAGATTCCTAATCCAGTTGGTGGGGATTCTTCTGGAAGATATCGCCAGCAAACAATTGAACGTGGAGATGAGCGAACAGCAGCACACCTTCTACTGCCAGGAACTGGGCACCCTTCTCATGTGCTTAATTCATACCTTCAAATCAGGTACTACTCGACCCCCTTCTTCTTGCCCCTTTACCTGAAGGGAGGAAGGGTCAAGCTAGCCCAGAGATGGCCGTGGGCAGGGGTGAAATCCTTTGAAGTCTGCTACCGGTTCGCTTAGCACATGCATGCGTGCCGCAGGCACTACCGTGCAGCCCTGAAAAAGGAGGATTTTGAAACCATCAGAGTCTGCAAAGGTAAAGTAGAACAGCGAGGGGGGGGGATCAGCTGTGCCGCTCAATTTAGATTAGCTAGAAAGCAGGAAATCCTGCTTTCTAGCTAATCTAGATCGTGTGGCACAGCTGATCGTCGCACAGCTGATCGTCGGATATACCGGTTCGCTCGAACTGGTAGCATTTTTTACTACCAGTTCGGGAGAACCGGTCCAAACCGGCAGCATTTCACCTCTGGCCGTGCGGTCCCCGTGTGGCGTCTCCCTGGGCGGAACGGAATGGGACTCTCCCAGCTTGCCGAGGTCAATTTGCTGCAGCCAACTTGCCATGGCCAACTCGCAACTCAGGACACTTCAGCAATTCAATTTAATTAGTTGAAAGAATTAAGACATTAATTTTTTGTCATTCACCTCTCATCTCGTCCCTCCTTTGGCGTCCTTCCTTTAATGATTCTATTCCACCATTTCTTCGGTATTAGTGTAAGTCTTGCCCCACGAAGAATTGTTCCGAGGCCAGTTGGCCGTGGCAAGTTGTCCCATAGAGAGTTGGTTGTGGCGATTTGTGCTGTGGCGACTTGGCTGTGGCGAGTTGTCCTAGTCCAGGGGTGTCAAACTCAAGGCCCGGGGGCTGGATCCGGCCCGCGGGGTGCTTAGATCTGTCCCACGGGGCCGCCCTGGAAACAGCAAAGGACCAGACGGCGGTGCCTCTGCCAGCAAAAACGGAGCTTGGGAGGGCCGCAGGCAGCACTCCCAAGCCCCGTTTACGCTGGCAGAGGGTTGCAGGAGGCCCTGGCAGCCGAAAACGGAGCTCGGGAGCCCATTTTTGCTGGCCGCCACAGGTGCCCCCGACACGAATGACGTTGAGCTGGCCACACCCATCCTCATCGCGCCCCCGGACCACGCCCCCCCCCTGCCAAGGTCAAATACAACCCTGGCGCGGCCCTGAATGAAATCGAGTTTGACACCGCTGTGCTAGGCCCTGTCTGGAAAGTGGAAGGCCCAGTACAGATCCTGAGCAGGCAGGATGGGTGCACAAAACGTTGTGGGCAATGGGACAGTGGAAGTCAGCAGCCAATCGGTAGAAGCCGAAAGGTAAGGTCGCCCTGATCTTTAATTTTTGGGAAGACGAGGCGTTTGACGACATGGTAAACCTTTCATTTCAGGGAAACATCATTTCAGTGATATTTGGATGAAGAAAAAACCAGAGGGGGTGGATTGTACAGGTAGTCCTCGACTTACGACAGTTCATGTAGTGAGACCGTTCAAAATTACAATGACGCTGAAAAAAAAAAGACTTACGACCGTTTTTCACACTTAGCAACCATTGCCGCGCCCCCGTGGTCACCTGACCAAAATTCGGACCCTTGGCAACGGACTCACATTTGCGACGGCTGCAGTGTCCTTTGGGGGGGGTCACGTGATCCCCTTTTGCGACCTCCTGACAAGCCAAGTCCACGGGGGAAGCCGGATTCACTTAACAACCCTAACTTAACATTTGCAGTGATTCACTTAACAACTGTGGGCAAGAAAGGTGGCAAAACGGAGCAAAACTCACTTAACGACTGCCTCAGCCAGCGACAGAAATTTGGGGCTCGATTTTTTGCGGTCGTAATTCGAGGACGACCTGTATGTAATATTTCGGGTGGGAACCCCAAGCTGTCGGTTGGGACTTATCGATAATGATGTTTTTCCCCCCATTGTTTTCGGTGTTTCAGGGATGTTCCGAAGAATCACGGCTGCGGCTACCAAACTTTTTACCAAGAGTGGACCGCACGGCCTTCATTTCTACACCCTCGAAAGATTAAACGATCTTGTCAAGTCCATGATAGCCACCCACCCATCCCTGGTACTTCTCTGGTGTCAAATCTTGCTGCTGGTTAACTACACCAATTCCAGCTGGTGGTCCGAAGTTCACCAGACCCCCAAGTGAGTCTGTTTTTTTTAAGGTCTTCAGGTCGTCTTCTCGGCCCAGGCTGGATGTGTCTTCGTGATTTCAAACGCTGCCCTTTGCTCCGCAAGTCTTACTTCTCGTGTAAATGTCCCTCCTATGTAGATTTCAAAAACTCTTTCCCCTCCTGAAAAATTCCTCCGATTCCGATTATAGCGGTTTTCCTGCTCGCCTTTCGAAGTTCACCTTTCTTTCGAAGAACTGGAAAGTCTCATTATAAGGAACCCCGAGGTTCCTTGGGGAAGTTCCTCCCCCCTCTGCCCCCCCCCCAAATGGTGGCTTCTTTGCTAACAGCTGGGCAGGACATTTTGGCCAAGGAGTCATTCCGGTAGAGGCTGGATGGAAGTTTGGGATTCATTTATATTGTTCAGCAGGGTTTGTTTGAAGCCATACCCTTCTAGGATTCGAACCCGGGCTACTTACATATTAGGTAGATGTATTAACCTCTGAGCCACGGGCTCTCCTCGCTTTGTCAGCTATACCAGGGGAGAGATTAAGTGTTTTTTCCGGTGAGGGATGGATCATACAGCTTCTGCTTTCACCTTTCAGCCCCTTTCGCAACTTACTCTACTCTACTTACTTCCAGGGCTGAAGGGGGGACATCACCGGAAAAAACACTTAATCTCTCCCCTGGTATAGCCGACAAAGCGAGGAGAACCCATGGCTTAGAGGTTAATACATCTACCTGCAAACATCAGGGGTTTGAATCCCATAAGGGTATGGCTAGCTGACGAGAGCTAAATAGCTTGAAATAGATCTATACTATTCTCCCTTTATTTCTTTGTCGGTAAAATATAAATTCAACACAAAAACAGTTTGTCGCGAAAGCGACGGCCTGCAATGCGAAGGCCGTCGCATTGGGGCTGAAAGGCGAAAGCGGAAGCTGTATGCTCCATCCCTTATTTGGGGAGACCAGGTTGCCCTGATAGACCGGTCCCACCAGAGAAAAAACACTTTTTCCAGAGGTGTGTTTGGTACAAAATGCAAACCTCTCAGCTTTTTCTTTTGTCAACTCCTAAATTCTAGAATGTGTTAGTAGTTCGATGCTGTAGGATGGATTGAGAATGAAGCCATGGCATCGCCTGGGTGTATCTAGATTGGTGCGGTGGCCTAGAGGTGGAGCTCTCGCCTCAGAATCAAGAGGCTGTGAGTTCGATCTTGGTTAGAGGGAGATATTTCTCTCTCTGGGCACACTGAGAATATATCTGCTGAACAAAACTCCGCATTGGCAACAGGAAGGGCATCCGGCCAGTAAACACTCCGATAGCTCGATTCAGTTGCCCAGACTCCACCCCGCAAGGGATTATGGGGTCGTTAAAAGAGGATGATGATGATTGCCTGGGTGTATGTATGTTTGTATATTTTAATTAAATTTATTCAATTAAATTTCCATGCCGCCCATCTCACTGATACGGCGACTCTGTTAGTTGTAAAGTGAATCTGGCTTCCCCATTGACTTTGCTTGTCAAGACGGTCGCAAAAGGGGATCACGTGACCTTGGGACACTGTGACTATATATCCAGTCTGAACAACTGAGGAACCTGATGGTCAGTCGCTGAGCTTAGGCCAGCCAGTCGTCCTTCGGACCAGCTTCCTTACTAGCCGGCTGCCTTGATCCTGGCAGATTCTTCTACCTGTTTCGTCTTTATTTCTTTTCTGGCAACTTGACTCCTGGATTTTGTAGTGTTGTTTTTTTTAAACCACACTTTCCTACTCTTCCAGAAGGCAGAGTCTCTCAAGTGCTAAGTTGCTCAGCCCTCAACCCAGCGGGGATCCCCACGAAGAAGACGGGGGCTCCAAACTCAGCATCTGCAATCGCGAGATCGTACGGAAAGGATCCCTCATCCTTTTTTGTGACTACGTGGTAAGCTCTGAGGATCGCAGACGATGGCCACGTTTCTCTTGGCTTTAGTGACTCATCTTCCAGCCTTTTTTTTTTTTCTTTTCCCCTCGCCTTTTCTTTTTTTGTGTGTGCAAATAACTATCCACGCTGATTTTTAACACTTTCAGGTTTCCGGCCCTCTCATAAAGAGTTTTTTAAATACCGTAGCAGCCAGCGTCATGAATTGCTCCTGGGAAGTGACAGGCAACCAGGAGGGTCTTCATAGGAGCTGTGAACCATGGGCAGGTCTAGTACTGCTTGTCTATAAGATTCTCAGCCATCCAACTCAGGGTTGTCCCAAAGGTGCTTTCCCCCCCCCAAGACTTTCTTGTTTTTTCTTTGAAGACGTTTCGCTTCTCATCCAAGGAGCTTCCTCAGCTCTGACGGGATGGCGATGGGGAATGGAAGGATTGATACTCCTTGAAGACAGCTGGTCATTTGCATCCTTTTTAGAACAGGGGTGTCAAACTCAAGGCCCGGGGGCCGGATCCGGCCCACGGGGTGCTTAGATCTGGCCCGTGGGGCCGCCGTGGAAACCGCAAAGGACCAGCCCGCGGTGCCTCTGCCAGTGAAAACGGAGCTCGGGAGGGCTGCGTGCGGCCCTCCCAAGCTCCATTTATGCTGGCAGAGGGTTGCAGGAGGCCGTCGCAGCCGAAAACGGAGCTCGGGAGCCCGTTTTCGCTGGCAGAGCGCTCGGGCCGCCACAGGTGCCCCCGACACAAGTGACTTTGAGCTGGCCACGCCCACCCTGGCCCCCCAAGGTCAAACACAACCCTCAATGAAATTGAGTTTGACACCCCTGTTTTAGAGAGTTGTTTAGGCCACTTGGACCCTGAGGACACAGACAAACCTCCAAGCGACCTCAACGACCCTCTAAAAAGGATGCAAATGACCAGCTGTCTGCAAGGAGTATCAATCCTTCCACTCCCCACCATTCAGTCAGAGCTGAAGAAGCTTCTGGGAGGAGAAGCGAAACATCTTCAAAAGGAAAAAAACAAGAAAGTCCAGTTGCCTCTTGAAAAACAAGCACCTTTGGGTCCAGTACTGCTTGCGCACTGCTGGCCGTAGCTTCCAGATGGCCTTCAGGAGCAGCCCCAGGTAGAATGCATTGCGGTACCCCAACCATGAGGTGAGCGGAGTGTCAGTCAGTGTTTGAAAGGCCTCCCAGTTGAGGCCAGGGTGCAACCGGAGCACAGGGGAATTTGGGTCCATGCTTGTTCCTGGGTGTTCTGTTTGAGAATACAGGTAGTCTTCTTAAAAGCCTCCATTGTTGGAGCCCCCACAACGTCTGGTGGCAAGCAGTTCCGCTGGTTAATTGTCCTGACTGTCAGGAAATTCCTCCTTAGTTCCCAGTTTGCTTCCCTCTTTGATCGGCTTCCATTCCTTCGCTTCTTGTCCTGCCTTCAGGGGCTTTGGAGGCGCCTTCCATGACACCCTGTTGTTGTCTCTTCCGCTCGAGTGAATCCACTCCTTTTCTTCCAACAGTGCCAAAACCTGCACGACTCCGAGCACTTAACCTGGCTGACCGTCAATCATGTCCAAGAACTCATCAGTCTGTCTCACGAACCTCCCGTCCAGGATTTCATCAGCGCCATCCACAGAAACGCGGCGGCGAGTGGCCTTTTCATCCAGGCTATTCAGTCACGATGTGAGAACTTTGCTTCCGTAAGTTCTTTTGCTTTTCTCCGATGATTTTCTCCTGCCCAGCACACCTCAGTTTTTCTGCAGTTAAAAAAAAAAATTAAAAAAAAAATACAGGTATTCATCTTTAAAGGTCACGGCGTCCTTCAAATATCGAGGCTACCCAAGCAGGAGATAATGGTCTATTGATCGTTTGGCCATCGCAAACGAGTCGGTCTGCTGTCCTGGTTAAGGCACCTGGCTGGAAATTGGGAGACATGAGTTCTAATTCTGCCTGAGGCATGAAGCCGGCCAGAGGGGTGACTGATCTTGAGCCGGTCCCTCTCTCTCAGCCCTAAGTAGAAGGCAAGAGAAAGCCACTTCTGGATTCCTGCCAAGAGAACTGCAGGAGTCTCTGTAAACTCTTAACAGATCTTAACAGATTAACAAGAGTTGGAAGGGACCTTGTAGGTCATCTAGTCCAACCCCCCCCGCCCAAGCAGGAGACCCTACACCATTTCTGAGAAATGGCAGTCCAGTTTTCTTCTTGAAAGCTTCCAGTGATGAAGCTCCCGAAGGCAACTTCTATTCCATGGGTTGATTGTTCTCACTGTCAGAAAGTTCCTCCTTATTTCCAGGTTGAATCTCTCCTTGATCAGTTTCCATCCATTGTTCCTTGTCTGGCCTTCGGGTGCCTTGGAAAATGGCTTGACCCCCTCCTCTCTGTGGCAGCCCCTCAGATATTGGAAGACTGCTCTCATGTCTCCCCTGGTCCTTCTCTTCACTAGACTAGCCATGCCCAATTCCTGCAACCGTTCTTCATATGTTTTAGCCTCCAGTCCCACAGACTCAGAGTCACACACCAACTTAGGAATGCTTAAATGTCCTATAGCAGTGATGGTGAACCTATGGCACGCGTGCCGGAAGTGGCACGCAGAGCCATCTCTCCAGGCATGCCAGCCGTCGCCCGTTGCTCTTCCGGGTCCAGCTGGTCTTCGTGCGCGCGTGCGCGCCAGAAACTGGAAGCTCATCTTCCTTGCAGACGTTTCATGAGCCAGCTAGTTTACATCACCAGTACTAGAAGGGAGTGTGGTTGGCAGAGAGGAGGAGGAGGAGAACAATTGTGGGGTCCTTGGTGCTCTCTGAGCTTGGTGGTTTTCTTGCAGACCTTTCATGACCCAGCTAGGTATCATCATCAGTGCTAGTCAATGCTGAGAGAGCACCAAGGACACCACAGTCCTTCCTTCCTTCCTTTGTCCTCCCCCTCCTCTTCCTCCCCCTCCTTCTCCTTCCTCCTCCTCCCCTCCTCCTCCCCCCCTCCCCCTCTCTGCAAACCCCCCTCCCTTCTAGCACTGATGATGTTACCTAGTTGGGTCGTGAAACGTCTGCAAGAAAACAAGCAAGCTCAGAGAGCTCCCCCACTGTAGCTTCTCCTCTGACTGACTGGCTGCCTAGAGTCTCCTAATCTTTATTCTTAGTGATAAGCATATCTTGCTGCAAGAATTAAATACCATAAATATAACCGTATACAGTACTACAGGTAGTCCTTGACTTACAACAGTTCGTTTAGTGACCGTTCAACCTTACAACGGCGCTGAAAAAAAGTGACTTACGAGCCGTTTTTCAAACTTAAAACCATTGCACCCATGGTCACGTGATCAAAATTCGAACGCTTGGCAACTGACTCACATTTATGACGGCTGCAGCGTCCCAGGGTTTTGCAACCTTCTGACGAGCAAAGTCAACGGGGAAGCCCGATTCATTTAGCAACCGTGTCACTAACTTAACAACTGCAGTGATTCACTTAACCACGGTGGCAAGAAAGCTGGTAAAATAGGGCAAAATTCACTTAACAACTGGCTCACTTAATAACAGAAATGTTGTTGGCTCAGTTATGGTCGTAAGTCGAGGACTACCCATATCATCACGGCAGGTTTTCTGAACAGATGAGAGTGTTGCAGAATTCATCCAGAGGCTCAACCTGTTCCTCTTAATCCCCAGAAAATGAGGGGGGTTTTTTGGGGGGCCAAATTCGTGTGAAATCTGTGTGGGTTACGGGTAAGAAAAGCCACGGAGGTTTCGCCTGTTTTAAAAAGGAACCTGTTACGCTGATGAGATGCTTTTATACTTTGATTAGCCTGGAAAGCAAAAGACTCTAAAAGAGGTTTTCTCCCCGGTTCAGCCGACAGCGGTGAAGAAGACCCTGCAGTGTTTGGAGGGGATCCATCTGAGCCAGTCTGGGGCTGTGCTGGTCTTGTACGTGGACAAGCTTCTCTCGACTCCCTTCCGTGTGCTGGCTCACATGGTGGACACCCTGGCTTGCCGTCGTGTGGAAATGCTTTTAGCGGCATCCGTGCAGGTAAACGTTGGCGTCATCTGGGCGAGTGCTGGGCTGGTCGACACGGAAGGCCGAGGTTTAGTCTGCCACCCTACAGCCCTGATGGGTCTTTGAGTCATCAGCCCTTATCTCTCAGACCTTTGGGTCTGCAGGGATAAATAAAATGAAAAATACAATCACCATCTTCTTTTAACGACCCCCATAATCCCTTGCGGGGTGGAGTCTTGGGCAACTGAGTGTTTACTGGCCGGATGCCCTTCCTGTCGCCAATGCGGAGTTTTGTTCAGCAGATATATTCTCATTGTGCCCAGAGAGAGAGAAATGTCTGCCTCTAACCAAGAGTTTTACAATAATAGTCATAAAAGCAGAATTAAACGCACCGCTTTGCTTTGTGCTCCTGGCGGTGGGTAGGGTATAAATCTAATGGACGCCCATCACCACATGATCAAATGCACACCAAAGCCTGATCGGGGAGTGCTGACACACCCCTCATGTCTATGGAGATTGTCCCAAAGGTGCTTTTTCCAAGAGGCAACTGGACTTTCTTGGTTTTTCCTTGAAGACATTTCGCTTCTCATCCAAGAAGCTTCTTCAGCTCTGACTGAATAGCGGGGAATGGAAGGATTTATACTCCTTGCAGACAGCTGGTCATTTGCATCCTTTTAGAGAGTCGTTGAGGCCGCTTGGACCCTGCAGCCAACTCACTGCGGGACAACTTGCTGCAGGACAATTTTAACTATTCGATTTAACGATTTAAAACAAATTAAAAAAAAAAATATGTGTCATTCACATTTCCTTCTGTCCCTCCTTTTGCATCTTTTCTTTGATGATTCTGCTCCACGATTTCTTCGATACTAGTGTAACTCTTGTCCCGTGGCGAGTTGTTCCATGGCAAATGGGCCGTGGCGAGTTGGCCACGACGAATTGTCATAGAGCCCTTCCTGTTCGTCCTCAAGGAGAGCCCGAGCAGCCCCTTATATGGGGCTTCGGGTTGAGCTCCTTTCCAGCCCTACCTTGCATGGTTAGCACAAATTCATCCATAAAACCTTCTAACTTAGACTCAGCCTAGAACTAGACTCAGCTCAGAAACGAGCTGCATTGTTTTAATTCTGTCTTTTCGAGTTAAGTTTACGGCCACTGTTAGCAACTTCAGCTTTTCATTCTCAAGACTGACGCGAACACATTGCCTTTCCTGAGTTGTTGTTTTTTTTAATGCAGAACAGCACGGCTCAGTTGCCAGTTGAAGAGCTGGACCGAATTCAGGAATATCTGCAGAACACCGGACTAGCCCACAGGTGACGCCTAATGGGTTTTTTTTACAGAATATGGAAAGTGGCCAAATATTTGCAAAGCTTTTTCCCCTTTCCCCGAAAATGAATCCCTGCGAATTTTACTCTGCTAGTCGTCACTGACTTTACGGGGTGCTGCTCATTTCTGTTTCATTGTCGGGAGACGCTGTAGAGATTCTCAAATCATCCAGGTCATGGTTGTCCCACAGGTGCTTCTTCAGGAGGCAACTGGACTTTCTGGTTTTTCCCTTTTGAAGACGTTTCGTTTCTCATCCAAGAAGCTTCTTCTGCTCTGACTGGATGATGCGGAATGGAAGGATTGATACTCCTTGCAGACAGCTGGTCATTTGCATCCTTTTAGGGGGTCGTTGAGGCCACTTGGAGGTTTATCTGTGTCCTCAGGGTCACCTGAGTGGTGCTAATGGTTCCTGTAGTCTGCAATTTTTCCTCTGGAAATCCACTCCTACTCCCACACCATTCAAAGGGTGTTTATCCCATATTGTATAGCTAAAAGTCTGTAGAGATTCTCTATCATCCAGGTCATGGTTGTCCTAAAGGTGCTTTTTTCAAGAGGCAATTGGTCTTTCTTGGTTTTTCTTTGAAGGCGTTTCACTTCTCATCCAAGAAGCTTCTTGGATACTATTCTGTCAGAGCTGAAGAAGCTTCTTGGATGAGAAGCGAAACGTCTTCAAAGAAAAAACAAGAAAGTCCAATTGCCTCCTGAAAAAGCACCTTTGGGATTGTCGGGAGACATTTCCATGGTCATGTGGCCAGCATGACATCACGGAGTGCTGTTACCTTCCTTCCCACCGAAATGGTACCTATTTATCTACTCACACTTTCATGCTTTCGAACTGCTAGGTTGGCAGGGGCAAGGACAGGAGCTCACCCCGTCACATGGTGGCACTCGGGTCTTGAACCCAGGGTGCCGGCTTTCAAGCCGACAAGCCCAGCATCTTAACCATTGAGCCACCGCGCCACCCAATCCTTCTTTAAGACAAACAGAATTCCAGAAGTTCTTAACTCAAGTCTTAATGATTCTAGGCAAGCCAGTGTTTAGCTCCTATAATTGTTCTCCTCTCTTCATTACCTGTCCCTCCTGCTGTTTCTTGCTTAATGGCCCATGGTCTTGGGTTTATGACCGAAGCTGGGATTTCTGTCATAATCCAAGGACTATCTGTTCAGCATTCAGCATGCTTTTAACTGAAACGCTGTCTCGTTTCTTGTTCACTACGTGCTTTTACCAAATCAGTGCGTTAAAAATATTTGAAGAATGCTTTCAAATTTATAACCGAAGGAAGTTATTCCATATTGCATCTCTCATTTACATCTGGAATATTATGACTTTCTTTTTAACTATATAGCTGTAGTGGAGGACATTTAAATTTAGTAAGTCAGTTCGAACTTCTTCATGAGATTGATTTCTCCTAAATCCAATTTAGTAGGCTCTCAAGAATTGACCATGAAAATAATCCATTAATGGAATTGTTTAAAATTGCACCGTATCAATTGTCAGAGGTTGGTTAAAGACTGTAAAGCAAGGGTGGGGAATTCTGGGAGTTGAAGTCCACAAGTCATAAGGGGGTCATAGTTCCCCACCCCTGCTGTAAAGGAAATTAAAAAAAAAAAATAGGGACACTGCAGCCATCATAATTTTGATCATGTGACCATGGGGATGCTGCAACTGTCATATGTATGAAAAATGGTCTTTTGCAGTTGTAACTTCAAACTGTCACTAAATGAACTGTTGTAAATCGAGGACTACCCGTATCGCCCGAAGAGTTATGTCTTTCTCAAACTGTCTAATCTGGTGGATTTCTGTTGTTTATTTTTTTTAAGACATCAAAGACTCTACTCGCTCTTGGACCGGTTTCGTCTAACTGTGGCTCCGGAAACCATCAGCCCCTCACCTTTGGTTACGGCACATCCCCTGGATGGGGGGAACCATCCCGCTCTAGAAACTTTAATTCCAGACAAAGTAAGGCTGAGTTGTTTTCCTATTAAACCACTCCCCTTTTAAAGTGTATTTGCAACAAATGTGAAATATAATGCAGGTGTGATGTTCAGCCAGTGGATTCCAGATGTTGCTCTCCAGTTAGATCCAGGCTTTTCTCCTTACAGACCTCCTGACAAACTGGTTCGCCTTCTTTAGGCCTGCTCAGTATCTAAGCCAAATCTAATACCTAAATATAGTCAGCTGAGTTTGATTCCCTGCCTGCTGCAGCCTTGCGTTCACACTAAGGTTGGCCCAGGCAGCGAAGGACTGTCAAACGGTTACACACATTGTATAATGTGTGGTAATACCACACCTGGAATATTGCATACAGCTTTGGTCGCCACGATGTGAAAAAGATGTTGAGACTCTGGAAAGAGTGCAGAGAAGAGCAACAAAGAGGATTAGGGGACAGGAGAATAAAACATATAAAGAACGGTTGCAGGAACTGGATATGTCTAGTTTAATACAAAGAAGGACTAGGGGAGATATGATAGCAGTCTTCCAATATTTGAGGGGCTGCCATAAAGAAGAGGGGGGTCAATCTATTCTCCAAAGCACCAGAAGGCAGGACAAGAAGCAATGGATGGAAACTCATCAAGGAGAGAAGCAACCTGGAATTAAGGAGAAATTTCCTGACAGTGAGAACAATTAATCAATTGCCTCCAGAAGTTATGAATGCTTAAAAACACTGGAGGTTTTTAAGAAGAGACTGAACAACCAATTGTCTGAAATAGTATAGCGTCTCCTGCTTGAACAGGGGGCTGGACTAGAAAACCTCCAAGGTCCCCTCCAACTCCTGTTCTATTCTATTTTCTCTATTCTATTCTATTCTATTCTATTCTATTCTATTCTATTCTATTCTATTCTATTCTATTCTATTCTATTCTATTCTATTCTATTCTATTCTCCCTTTTCCATTCTATTTTCTCTATTCTATTTTCTGTATTGCATTGTATTGTATTGTATTGTATTGTGTTCTATTCTATTCTATTCTATTCTATTCTATTCTATTCTATTCTTACTCCTACTCTACTCTATTATACACCTACTCTACTCTACTCTACTCTGTATTATGTTGCCCTTTTTAAACTTGCACAAGGTCAGAGTGACAGCCCTGTATTTTAGTAAATTTGGTCTCTGGCCCTGGTTCACTGTAGCCCTCAAAATTATCTCTAAGAGTTATCCTATGGTAAGATGGATGACCAATAAATTCAATAAATAACTAAATACATCTCTGAATTATTTTACCCAGAAATAACGATGAGAAGAATTATGGAAGTGCTATAGAAAGCTTCAACTGCTGTACAATATTTAATAGCCGCCCAGAGTCCCTTGGGAGTTGGGCGGCATACAAATTTAATAAATAATAAATTTAATAAATAATAACATTCAAATGAGAAGGTTTACATTTGTTTACAGTTGAAAAAGTATATCCTCACATCTTTGTTGCGGCCAAAAATCAATCCTTAATAAAATTCATGGTAAAAGTCGTCCTCGACTTATGACCACAATTGAGCCCAAAATTTATGTTGTTAAGTGAGACATTTGTTAAGTGAACTTTGCCCCGTTTTACGACCTTTCTAGCCACAGTCGTTAAGTGAATCATTGCAGTTGTTAAGTTAGTGACATAGGTGTTAAGTGAATCTGGATTCCCCCGTGGACTTAGCTTGTCCGAAGGTCGCAAAAGGGGATCACGTGGACACTGCCACCGTCATAACTGTGAACCAGTTGCCAAGCGCCTGAATTTTGATCACATGACTGCGGGGATGCCGCAACAGTCGCAAGTGTGAAAAACGGTGCTGAGTCACTTTTTTCCAGTGCCGTTGTAACTTTGAACAGTCACTAAACAAACTGTTGTAAGTCGAGGACTTACACCTGTATAAAACGGGAGAGTTTCTCCTTGACTTACAACTGTAATCGAGCCCAGAATTACAGTCGTAAGTCGTGCTGATTGATAACACGGATAAGTGTTTTTAATTCAGAATAGTTGATTTATAGCAAGTGGTGCGGTGGCCTGGAGGCGGAGCTCTCACCTCATAATCAGGAGGCTGTGAGTTTGATCCTAGGTAGAGGCAGATATTTCTCTCTCTGGGCACAATGAGAATATATCTGCTGAACAAAACTCCGCATTGGCGACGGGAAAGGCATCTGGCCATTAAATCACTCAGCTCCATTCAGTTGCCCAGACTCCACCCTGCAAGGGATTACGGGGTCATTAAAAGACGATGCTATAAGGCAAATACCTGTTACTAATCTCTTTTGTTTCCCTGCAAGGATTGGTTCTGTTCACTCGTGAGGTCCCAGTGCTACACAAAATCAGCTTTTGCTCTTCCAGAAGGTGCCGAACTGATGAATCGGCTTCCTGAACAGGAATTGATTCCTTTCATGATGCACCAGGTAATGCGCGTGTTGGCCCAGGAAGGGAAAAAAACCTTCTTTATGTAACAAAGGCAGGTAGGAATAGCAATAGCACTTATATACCGCTTCACAGCCTTCCCCAAGGGGAAGCGTTAACAATTCCCCCCCCCCCCCGGTGCCCCCCGCCTCCCAGAGAAGAAGGAATGGGCCAAGGAAACGCCCCCATTGTTAGGAGAAAATCCTGCTGATGATGTTACCCAGTCTGGTAACGAGACGTTCAGAAATTAAATCGAAACAAGCTTGGAGAGCAAACCCCGGCCCAAATCTAAAACCCGAGCTTACAAGTATTCTCTACTATTTCAAAATCGGATCAGAGAGCTTCCTATCCACTTCTTTAATGTCCATAATCTAGAAGAAATTCGAGAGGGTGTAGTCAGACGTTGTTCCAATTGTTAGCCATGTCGGTCCAAAGCAGAGGAGGTGGGGGGAACCATCTCCTTATCAATCCTCAACTGCTCTGAGGAAAAAAAAGTAGCCATAGCAATAGCCCTTAGAGTTATATCCCGCTTCACAGTGCTTTACAGCCCCCTCTAAATGGTTTCCAGAGTCAGCCTCTTGCCCCCAACAATCTGGGTCCTCATTTTACCGAACTCGAAAGGACGGAAGGCTGAGTCAACCTTCAGCCAGTCAGGATCAGACTGCAGAAAGTGGGCAGAATCAGCCTGCAATATTGCATTCTAAGCACTGTGCCACCGAGGGAGGGAGGGAGGGAGGGAGGGAGGGAAGGAAGGAAGGAAGGAAGGAAGGAAGGAAGGAAGGAAACTATCAATAGCACTTAGATTTATATACCGCTTCACAGTGCTTTACAGCCCTCTCTAAGCAGTTCACAGTCAGCATATTGCCCCCAACAATCTGGCTCCTCATTTTACTGACCTCGGAAGGATGGAAGGCTGAATCAACCAACCTTCAGCCCACAGGATCAAAGTGGGCAGAATCAGCCTGCAATATTGCATTCTCAGCACTGTGCCACCAAGGGATGGAGGTAGGGAGGGAGGGAAGGAGGGAAGGAAGGAAGGAAGGAAGGAAGGAAGGAAGGAAGGAAGGAAAATAGCAATAGCACTTAGACCTATATGCCGCTTCACAGGGCTTTACAGCCCTCTCTAAGCGGTTTACAGAGTCAGCCTTTTGCCCCCAACAATTTGACCGACTTCGGAAGGACGGAAGGCTGAGTAAACCTTGAGCCGGTCAGGATCAAACTGCTGGCAGTGGGCAGAGTTAGCCTGCAATACTGCCTTCTAACCACTGCGCCACCAGAGCTCTTTAGGTAGCATTGACTTACGGTCACAAATGGAACCAGAACTTCTGTTGCTAAGCAAGGTGGACATTAAGGAAATGGAGCCTGATTTTACAGCTTTTTTTTTTTGCTGCAGTCGCTAAGCAAATCATGTGGTCGTTAAGGGGATTGTGAAGTCGCTGATCAAATCTGACTTCCCCCCTTGACTCTGCCTGTCAGAAATCAGAGGGAGTGTTAGCCTGAGTGGAATTTCACAGAGATCGGTGCATCCGGAAAGCACATCCCCTTGTTGAACACTAGCAAAATTTCTTCCCGCTTCCTTACTGAATAGTGTTCTGTGAAAAACAGGGGTGAAATCCAGCAGGTTCTGACAGGTTCTGGAGAATCGGTAGCGGAAATTTTGAGTAGTTCGGAGAACCGGCAAATACCACCTCTGGCTGGCCCCAGAGTGGGGAGGGAATGGGGATTTTGCAGTATCCTTCCCCCAGGAGTGGGGAGGGAATGGGGATTTTGCAGTATCCTTCCCCCAGGAGTGGGGAGGGAATGGGGATTTTGCAGTATCCTTCCCCTGCCACACCCACAGAACCGGTAGTAAAAAAAATTGGATTTCACCACTGTTGAAAAATATTTAATATTCTTCGAAACTTGTGAATGTGACACGGCCATTGCCAGATTTTCCTTTCCCTGGACTTTCTGTCTAATTCCACATATTTCATTTAAATTCAGATGTCCTTCATTTACTAAGTTTTTCATACGTTCGTGCCTTTATCTTCTGAATATTTTTTAATATATTACAATATCCTCCCCCCAGTAGCATTTGACCCGCGGGGGGGGGGACACACTACGGCTCTCTGCACAAACTGAAGCCAGCATTAAATGGAAGGTGCGAAATTGCCCGTTTATTTAGTGGGCACATCGAACGGCCCACTTTAGCCTGGAAATGAGAAGTCTCTTGGATTCCGTAGCTCAAGTCAGAAATGTTGTGAAAACTGCTTCCTGCTGCTTGGCTCTTTTCAGGATTTCAACATCGGCCTCCTCGCCCCGTGTTTGAGCCTGGGCGGGCAGGAACTCTCCCGAGGGCTGAGGAGCCATTTTGAAGCCGTCCGCCTGGTCACGCTGCACCAGGTGACAGAAGTGGTGCACAAGCTCCCCGCCAGCCATCAAGTCTTCCAGCCGATGCAGCCGATGGGATCGTCCCCCTACTGGAACAAACTCAGCAATATTTATGGTGAGATGGGACAGAGGTTTGGGCTGGCTTTTCTTGGCACGTTCTCTTTGGCACTGGCATATCCGGCATGCAAGACCTCCCCATCGGAGCTGGCAACTCCTCACAGCCGGATGTGCGGGCCAAAAGGGAAGGCTTTGGTGACTTTTGTGGCCTGTGTTGTCAGGGGGTCCGCCTCCGGTGGGCTTTTTGCGAACACGGCATCTCTCGCCAGTTGTGTCTTGGTTTACCCGTGACCCAATCACGAGTGTTTGGTTGCGTTTCTTGTATTTGAGAGGCGGGATTGTTGCAACAGCTTCTTTGTAGTGTCTGTGTTTCCCAAAAAGGAGAAATGGAGAATGTTGTGGCCTGTCGGCCACCGGCCCCTCCAGCAGCCAAATCAGAGGAGGAGGAGGCATGGGAGTCAGGGTCAGCATCAGGGCAACCTGAGAGCTCTGAGGGGGAAGAGGGAATGGAGCTGGCAGAGAGAGAGAGAGACAGAGACAAAGGCGGAGCCTGGGCCGTCCATCAGCCCTCAAATGGAGAGTCAACAGCCCCCAGGTCTGGAGGTGGCTGATGAGGAAGAGGAGGAACAGCTGGGTCTAGTGCCTGATGCGCGGATGCGCAGAAGGCAGAGAAGAGGAGAGCAGTGGAAATCTATGGGCCAGTCCTTGGGATGGAAGAGCCACCGCTGCTAGCGAAGCCCCACTCTAGCTCTGGGGATAAAAGGCAGGGGGCGGAGATGAATAGGTGTGGCAGACACCTATTCATCTTCCGGCCGGATGGACTTGTTAGCCTGCGAGAGAAAACTTTTTGCCGGGGCTGCCGGCATTCCTAATAAAGGAATCTTTTGAGTTCACGTCAGAGGGTTTGTCGTGTTTGGGGAGCTGGGTCAGAACAGAGAAAAAATCTTAACAAAGGCAGAAAGCAGCCCCAGTCTTCCTGCCGTAGCCTCAAGAAGAAGCCTGAAGTCTTTAGAGATAGATATTTTGTACCTATGAAGAAAGCCATGCCATCTTAATCATAAACAAAACATCTTCAGCCATACC
Organism: Thermophis baileyi; assembly: GCA_003457575.1. Lineage (NCBI taxonomy): Eukaryota > Metazoa > Chordata > Lepidosauria > Squamata > Dipsadidae > Thermophis > Thermophis baileyi. Next base: position 45,640 of record QLTV01000585.1, read on the forward strand.
TCCCACAGAAGGCTGGAGCTGATGGGAATTAAGAATTTACATTCCCCCTCCCAAATTCTAAGGACAGGACAGGACTTTTAGGACATAATAAGATTAACCCACCACTGAAATAGTAAAAGTCACAAGGCTCACTACATTGCACAACCCCCCTGGAGCATCTCAAATCACCAAACCCCAGAACCCTATAAAAATCCATCCATTCACCCAGCCAATTGGGAAGCCACCCCCAGAAACATTTGCTGCTGTCCCTGAAGTTTCTGGCATCCAAATCAACAGAGACTTTCTATCCTGCAGCCAGCCTCCATTTTATTTTCAGCGTCTTTCTCCCAGCTTGGAAGTGGAGTGGATTTTTCTTCCAACAATTGTCGGCTCTTGCTGAAGGGAGAATAATAATGTGCGTGTTCTGTCTTGTGGAAAGGGGGTTGAGGGATAGGTGGAGAAATAGTTCCCTAAGGCAGAGGTCTTCAAACTTGGCAACTTTAAGACTTGTGGACTGAAATTGAAGTCCACAAGTCTTAAAGTTGCCAAGTTTGGGGATCCCTGCCCTAAGGGTTCCCAGAGTGGGACAGAATGATCTTGCCCGTTTTGAAGAGAGGATCCTTTCTGTGACTGATCTGTTTTCTTGGGTCCTCAGAAATTTTAAAGAGGAGACCAAATCACAACGTGTTTGTGTTATGACGTTGTGTGTGTGTTTTTCCCCCCACAGGAGACCCAGAAATGTTTCAATTCACAATGGTTTTAGCTCAGGCTTTAAGTCAGTATCTGGCGTTGCTTTCCAAACTGCCAACTTCTCTTCGCATTCCTCCGGAGAAGGAAAATGACATTGTGAAGTTCGTTGTGATGCTGCTAGAGGTATGGGCGATCATGATATCCGGGCCGGGGTGAGGGGAATGTAAGTGAAATAATTTGATGATGCTGCCTTCTAAAAAGTGAAAAACCGTGAAGAATCTTGCGGTCTTCCGGTGTATTATTGTGCCACAATTCTGCTGTGATGGTATTATCTGGAAAATATTTGAAATACCGTGTTGAGTCGGCCGCCTTATGATTCCTGTATTTGTGGCTTTTTGTACTTCTGGGTAACTTCCCATAAAGGAAGCGGTCGTTTTATTCCAGGCAAGAAGATTTGCTGATTTGCTACTAGGTTTTGAGAGTGAAATTCTGCCTGTCACAACTTATTTTCACATCTCTCTAATTAAATTTCAGAGGTTCATGCAAATCCACAGGTTTGAATTAACAGCACCACAAATATAAACACTGCCTGCCATTAAAAAAAAAGAAAAACAGAAAAATAAAGAAAAACTAATTGAAACTATATTGTAATTCACAGAACAGGTCAGGGGAAAAGTGACGCTTTTTGGTGTTAACTGCTAAATTATGCATAATTTTGATGGATGGATTTCAAATTCTGGGAATGAGCGGGTGATCTGGGAGAACGAACGAAGAGCGAAGAAGAAATCACGAAGAACAGACATGGATGACTGTTTCTTGCAATTGGTTCATTGCGAAGTACTGTTCAACTTCCTGAGTGTTGCTGCTGAATGTTTATTTGATTTATAAGGCACCTAATTGCAAGCAACTCAAGCTGGTTTATTAAAAAAAAAAAAACAATATAATAAAGATGTTGAGACTCTGGAAAAAGTACAATAAAGCAATAAAGATGATCAGAAAACTGAAGGCTAAAACATATGAAGAACGGTTGCAGGAACTGGGTATGGCTTGTTGGAAATATCAGCCCCTTGAAGCTTTTCCTGATCAGAGGATGATGGTGCCTTTAAATAATTTATTTCAGTAATTATTTAAAATAAACTTTACATAATCTAATTAATTAATTAATTAATTAATTAATTAAATAAATAAATAAAATAATAATAATAATAATAATAATAATAATAAATAATTGGTGCCTTGGTAAGACCACACTTGGAATATTGCATCCAGTTTTGGTCACCATAATATAATAAAGATGTTGAGACTCTGGAAAAAGTACAATAAAGCAATAAAGATGATCAGAAAACTGAAGGCTAAAACATATGAAGAACGGTTGCAGGAACTGGGTATGTCTACTTTAATGAAAAGAAGGACTAGGGGGGACATGATAGTCGAGTCTTCCAATATTTGAGGCGCTGCCCCAAAGAAGAGGGGGTCAACCTGTTCTCCAAAGCACCTGAAGGCAGGACAAGAAGCAATGGAAACTAATCAAAGAGAGAAGCAACCTGGAACTAAGGAGAAATTTCCTGACAGTGAGAACAATTAATCAGTGGAACAGAAGTTGCCTCCAGAAGTTGTGGGTGCTTCATCACTGGAGGTTTTTAAGAAGAGGCTGGACAGCCACTTGACTGAAAGGGTATAGGATCACCTGCTTGAGCAAGGGGTTGGACTAGAAGACCTCCAAGGTCCCTTCCAACCCTGTCAATGTCTTTTTGTCCTAACAGATCCTGTCTTGGCACTTAGCACGCAAGCAGGTTCCCCTAAGTATGGATCTCCAGGCTGTGCTGGATTGCTGTTGTCTGGCGTTGCAACAAACGGAGTTGTGGAATCTCTGGGCATCAGCAGAGAACACCAGCCAGGCCTCCTCGCTCATCCATTGCACCCG
>QLTV01000585.1:57625-72675 GCA_003457575.1 Thermophis baileyi
AGAGGAGGAGAGGAGAGGAGAGGAGAGGAGAGGAGAGGAGAGGAGAGAATATTGGAATGAAGAGAAGAGAGAACAGAACTGTTGGACGGGACCTTGGAGGTCTTCTAGCCCAACCCCCTGCTCAAACAAGAGATCTATACCATTTCAGACAACTGGTAGTCCAATCTCTTCTTAAAAACCTCCAGTGTTGGATCATTTACAAATTCTGGAGGCAAGTTGTTCCACTGATCAATTATTCTAACTGTCAGGAAATTTCTCCTTAGCTCTAGGTTGCTTCTCTCCTTGATTAGCTTCCACCCATTGCTTCTTGCCCTCAGGTGCTTTTGAAAATAGCTTGACTCTCAATTCTTTGGGGTAACCCCTGAGATATCGGAACACTGCTATCATGTCTCCCCTAGTCCTTCTTTTCATTAAACTAGACATACCCAGTTCCTGCAACCGTTCTTCATATGTTTTGGCCTCCAGTCCCCTAATCATCTTTGTTGCTCTTCTCTACACTCTTTCCAGAGTCTCAACATCCTTTTTACATCGTGGCGACTTAAGTAGAGAGCGCTCAACTGTGGACAAATCCCTTCTAATCCCAACAAGTGATCCAGAAGGATTAAAAGCAGTTTTCTTCCTTTATTTTCTCTCTTCCTCTCTTTCGCTCTCACTCTCGCTCTCGCTCTCTCTTCATTTGACTCTGTATCATTACATTTATCTTTTATTTAAGGCAGTGTCCCTCAACCTGCGGTACACAGAACCCTGGGTGGGGGGCCCACGATGTTGTCACAGGGGGTCCGCGAAGGCTTGAAGAACTGTTATGGTTTAAATCTTGAGTTAACTTTCAACGGTCACTACATGAACTGTCGTACGTTGAGGACTTCCCGTAGCCCATTTCAGTTGTAAATATCACGTGCTTTCGGGGGGGGGGAAGGAACATGTGTTTTAAAACGCCTCGCTGAATTGACAATTTTTCTATATATATATTATTATTCAACAATGCATTCTTTCCGCTGAATATCAGGTTCGGGAGAAAATTGAACATTATCCGAGGAATTGTCGAGCAAGAGATCCAGGAAATGGCCTCTAAGAGAGACAACGTTGCTTGCCACCACGTATACCAGGTGTGGGACCCTGTTCCATCCCTGGCCCCCTCTACTACAGGTAAACGGTGATTTATATATTTGTCAGTATCTCAACAATCCATGCACTACATGCACAAACACACAGAGCGATGCCCCACGCTATGCGTGCTTGGATTTGGGAAGAGAAATCAAGCCTCACTCAATGCTAAAAGCTCACGGCTGATTCTGCATTTTTAATCGGGGACAACTTACTCGACTTACGACCACAATTTAGCCCCCCCAAAAAATTTCTGTGGTTAAGTGAGACATTTGTTAAGTGAGTTCTTGCCACAGTTGTTCAGTGAATCCCTGTGTGATGACCCGGGGCACGGCACAGAGGTAACACAGGCAGCTGGCAGTTCAAACCGCCCCTTTATTGTTCCAAATTTCCCCAAATGCTCCCACGTTTCTGGCAAGTCCCAGAGCAAGACCACACACACGCGCACACACCTCCAGCAGCCTCTGGCTGCAAATAGTCCAGCCCAACGCTGTGAGCACAACGGCTGCAAAGCAAGAAATCCAGCCAGGCAAGAAGAGGAGTAAAGGAATCAAAGGAGCAAGGCAAGTAATCCAGAAATCCAGCAAGAATGCAAGGAATCCAGGAATCCACTCAACACTCCAGGAATTCAGCATTTGTTCACAACAAATGCCACTCTCAGAAACTTTTCTTTTGGGTTTAATGGAAAAAGGCTTGAAAAAAATTTTGGAACTTTGGTGCTATATATATTGACAGCCAATGTTCCCTCTAAGCTGCGTGGTTGCGCAGCCGCGCACGTGACAGGGAATCGCCGCGCGGCAGTTTCCAACTCCCACGCGGCAATTTTCCATGTCAGAGGGAACATTGCTGTCCTCCCGAGTAGCTGGGTCAGTCTGCGCTGTTCTCGCCTTCTCTCCACTCTCCGTGCTCGGGGATCAGGAGGAGGTGCTCTTTGCTCATCGCCTGAGCTCTGTCCCTCATGTTCCCTGCTTAACCTCTCTTTGTCATCCTGCCCCCCTTCCTCCCTGCCTACAAGCCGTCCCAATCCTGAAAGGCCCTGGCCTGACTGGGCCTGCTCCTCCCCATTTTCCTCCCAAGCCAATGAAGCCGCCCCCTCGATCTCCGTCGGCTCCAGTTCCGGCTCGTCTTCCTCCTCAGATTCAGGCTCCGACGGGGGGCATGACACCTCCTCCTCCCCTCCAGGAACAGACGAGAGGAGAGAATCCCCCTCCTCAGTTTCTTCCTACAGGTCAAGCCGTCCTCCAGATCAGGGACTGGAGATCTGTGGGGTTTCACCCCCTTCGGCTCCTTTATCAGTCTGAACAGATGAATAAATTGAAACTCTGGCCATCCTGATTACGTCTCTTCTTTTCATTTCAGGTTCCCTCATCAGCCACGAGAAGCTGCTTCTTCAGATCAATACGGAGCGTGAAATGGGGAATATGACATACAAACTAGGACAGGTTTGTTCAAATGCCTGTTAAGTAAAGAAAAGAGAGTCAATTTCGGATCCCTAAAACACAGGCAGTCCTCGACGTACAGCCGTTCGTTTCGTGGGCCATTCGAAGTTACAAGCGGCACTGAACCAAAGGGACTTCTGGCCATTTTTCACACTTAACGACCATTGCAGCATTCCCCGTGATCACGTGATTTACGTTCGGACGTTTGGCAACCGACTCCTATTTTATGACGGTCGCAACGTCCCAGGGCTCACTTTGCGATCCCCCTTTGCGACGTTCCGACAAGCAAAGTCGACGGGGAAAGCCAGATTCCCTTGACAACCGGGTGACTAACTTAACAACTTCAGCGACTCGCTTAACAACGGTGGCAAGAAAGGTCGCGAAATTGATGTTAACAATTGTGCCCATCGAAATTTTGAGCCTCGACTTTGGTCGTACGTCGAGAACTACCCGTAAACGGCCTTCTGGTGTCTTCGTTACTTGACCTATGCATGAATTCAGGGTGATGTTTTGTTACGTCGATGTACGCATTTGAGGAGCTCAAGAATTGTTTTCAATCTTTTATGTTGTTCTTTATTTGCATTTATTTATTTATTTTTTGCCCGCAGGTCTCCATCCATTCTGTGTGGCTGGGAAATAGCATTACCCCGTTGCGGGAAGAAGAATGGGGCGAAGATGAAGATGATGAGAGCGACATGCCTACCCTTTCTTCTCCCCCCTCCTCCCCCATCAATTCCAGGTGTGTCTTTTTTTAAAAATTCATTTTGTCTCTCTGCGTGTGTCCGTCCTGGAGCTTCGGTTCAGAATAACCTCAAAGGTTTCTGATTTGAGATGAAATTCCCGTATCTTCATTAGTCAGTTCAGGTGGTCCTTGACTTGCAACATTTTGTTTAGTGACCGAAGTTACCGTTTTTCACACTTACGACCTTTTAGCATCCCCATGATCGTCTATGGAGATTCTCAGTCATCCAGGTCAGAGCGGAAAAAGCTCCTTGGATGAGAAAGCGAAACGCCCTCAAAGAAAAACCAGAAAAGCCCAGTTGCCTCTTGGGGATAAAAAGCAACTTTGGGGCATCCCCCTGGTCACGTGATCAAAATTCACACGCTTGGCAACCGACTCACATTTACGACGGTTGCAGTGTCCCGGAGAATCACGTGTGATCCCCTTTTGCGACCTTCTGACCAGCAAAGTCAACGGGGGAAGCCGGATTCCCTTAACAACGGTGGCGAGAAAAGTCGTAAAACGGGGCAGAATTCACGTAACAGCTGTCTCACTTAGCAACTGAAGTTGTGGTCGTAAGTCAAGGACTGCCTGTATAATTGATTGGCGTTGCACATTATCCATGTTCCACATAGCACGAGTGGGTATCTTTACGCGGAGCTTGAGAAAACTCTGAATATGTATATACAGTATTTAATACTAGGAAAGCCTCAGCCCTCCGAGTAGAAGTAACGAACAAACTGTGGAGAACTCGGCCTGTTTCTAGGTAGGCCGATTTCTCTGCTCAGCACACCTTTTTTTTCCAGATCGGTCGGGCAGCAAGACACAGTAAAAAGTCTCGAAGTGAGATTTTGCCTGGTCTGGTGGTCAAGGCGCTGGGCTAGGAGACGGAGTTCTAGTCCTGTAACTTAGGAATGGAAGGTGACTGGGTGATTTTGGGCCAATAAGTAGGTGGCAGTGAGTTCTAGTCCCGCCTGAGGCGTGAAAGTTGGCTGGATGACTTTGGGCCAATCACTAGGGGATGGTGAGTTCTAGTCCGCCTTAGGCATGAACGTTGACTGGGTGTCTTTGGATCCCTGTCACCGGAGACAGTGAGTTCTAGTCCCACCTTAGGCCTGAAAGCCGGCTGGGTAACAATTGGTTTCACTCTCTGTCAGCCCAACCCACCTCACAGGGTGGTGGTTGTGGAGAAAATAGGAGGAGGAAGTAGTACTGTGTTTCTTCACAAGCTGGAGTTATTTATAAAGGCAGGATGTGTGTGTGTGTGTTTGTGTGTGTATAGATATATAGATAGAGATATAGCGATTTGATATAGATATATATAGATATACATACATATAAAATCTATCATCTTTATATATCAATATCTAGATCTCTAGAATCTTTCTATATTTACATATCAACTATCAATATCTATTTATATATTTATATATATCTCAGTATCTAGATCTCTGGTAATAGATAGATAGATAGATAGATAGATAGATAGATAGATAGATATGATAGATATCAATATAGGTATACCATTTAACTAGTTTTCATGAGTGTCTAGTTTGTTATTTAAGAGTGCTTTGTATTGTGATATATTTTAGTTTGCCGTAGTATTAACTTTAACTATGAAAGTTGAATGCCATGGGAATACAATGATTAAGGAGTGTCTATCAGCCAAGAAGAAGTTGAATCAAGAATGAATGGAAGATGAATGAATACGTTTGTCTGGAATGGTATCGGGTTTCCTGCATAGGGCAGGGGGTTAGACTAGAAGACCTCCCAGGTCCCTTCCAACTCTGTTATGAAGCTGGCTTGTATGTGACCAGGAATGACCAGCTGCAATCACTTTAAGGAACAAGGAAAGTGAGCTGAAGCCACTTCCTACAGTCCCAAACTGCAGGGGGAGGGAGAAAATGATCCGAAAATGAGCTTGTACGTTAGCAGTGACAGAAGAAGAGACAGAACTAGCTCTTGCAGCTCATAACAGAGATTTCCGGCACCCCAAAGAGCAGAGGTATGGGGAATTATGGCTCTTTTTATGTCTTGTGGACTTCAACTCCCAGAATTCCTGAGCCTGTTAACGAAACGTTTGGGAACCAACCCACAAGCTCGGAGAACGAACCTCCACCCTTATCCTACACCTGTTCTGACCCAGCCTTAGCAGAACCAAGAAACAGAACCCCTTGTCCCAAAAAACCCCCTCTTTATTTAGCTATTGTGAATTCATGGCATTCACACACAGAAAAGTTCAGGCAATAATCCTTCCAAGGGTTAATTGCAATAACAGACCTTATCAGTCCTTGGATAATTGCCAGGCCGAGAGCTTCCAGTCGCAAAGCTGTAAATTAATTCCTGGCAAGAAGTCTCTGAGGCGATAAGCAAATCTTCCGAAAGAAATACGAACTGTTGTCTCCTGCAACCACCACTCCCCTTTTGCTTCTGTTTATTCCCCAGCCAGGGAGGGGCTATTCAGCGTCCACATGTGCCTTGCTTCCTGAGTCGACTCCTTGTCCTCCTTTGTTCTCCTCTCCTAACTGCTGTGTGCATACGTGCATCTGGAACAGGCCCTAGCTGTTTTTCTTCCCCACTTATCTCCGACTCTGAAGGCAGCTGGGAAATGTCGGATGGCCCTGGCTCTATCTCTGCTCCCCAACCTCCTAATTGTCCGAGTCTGCCGCTGGCAGCTGGCGGGCCACAACAACACCCGAATTACAGATATTCGCCACCATTGGAAATCTAATATTTACTGTGGATTTCTCTTACGAACTTCTTTTGACTTGTAGGAAGCACCGTGCTGGGGTAGACATTCATTCGTGTTCCCAGTTCCTGCTGGAATTATACAGTCAATGGATTCTCCCATCCAGCCCAAACAAGAAGACGCCAGTTACCCTGATCAGCGAAGTGGTCCGATCCGTAAGCTTTTAAGTGTTTTCATTCCCATAAATCACGCTTTGAATTGTTGACGGTACAGATGAGTTCAGATGGCAGCAGATAAATACTTTCATTGATACAATTAATCGTAGCCGTGTTTATGCGTATTTTAGGCCTTTTACTTTTATTTACTGGGTTTATAAATCTCTCCAAATCTGAGCATCTCACATCTTAGTGCCTTAAGACAGGTAGTCCTCGACTTACAACAGATCATTTAGCGACCTTTCGAAGTTACAACGGCACTGAAAAAAGTGACTGATGACCATTTTTCACACTTACGACCGTTGCAGCATTCCCATGGTCACGTGATCTAAACCCGGACTCTTGGCAACTGATATTTATGACGGTCGCAGTGTCCTGGGGTCATGTGATCCCCTTTTGCGTCTTTCTGACCAGCAAAGTCAACGGGGAAACCTGATTCATTTAACAACCGTGTTACTAATTTAACAACTGCAGTAATTCCCTTAACAAACGCAGCAGGAAAACAGGGTTAAAGCTCGCTTAACAAATTTCCCACTTAGCAACATAAATTCTGGCAAGTAAGGTCGTAAAACACAATCCCTTTAAGGAACAAGGAAGTGAGCTGAAGCCACTTCCTACAGTCCCAAACTGCAGAATAAAAAGGATCCAAAAATGAGCTGGTAGCAGTGTCAGAAGAAGAGACAGGGGCTCTATTGCAGCTCTTAACAGAGATTGCTGGGAACCCCAAAGAGCAGAGGTGGGGAGCACTAACTGTCTCAGTTAGCAACAGAAAGTTTCGGCTCTTGTTGTCATAAATTGAGGACTACCTCTTTAGGTAAAAAATCAAGAAGATGTATAAAGAATTGCAAGATACGTGTTGTGGCCCCTCCAGCAGCCGAATCAGAGGAGCAGGAGGAGGCGTGGGAGTCAGGGTCAGCATCAAAGCAACCCGAGAGCTCCGAGGGGGGAGAAGGAATGGAGGTGGCAGAGAGAGAGAGAGACAGAGGCGGAGCCTGGGCCGTCCGTCAGATGGAGAGTCAACAGCCCCCAGGTCTGGAGGTGGCTGATGAGAAAGAGGAGGAACAGCTGGGTCCAGTGCCTGACGCGCGGATGCGCAGAAGGCAGAGGAGAGGAGAGCAGTGGAAATCTATGGGCCGGTCCTTGGGACGGAAGAGCCATCGCTGCTAGGAAAGCCCCACCCTAGCTCTGGGGATAAAAGGCAGGGGGAGGGGATGAATAGATGTGGCAGACAACTATTCATCTTCCGGCCGGAAGGACTTGTTAGCCTGAGGTGAGAGAGAAACTTTTTGCCGGCGCTGCCGGCGCTCCCAATAAAGGGATCATTGCTTCAAATACAGAGGATTTGTCGTGTTTGGGGAGCTGGGTCAAAACAATACATTTCTTATCAAACCCAGGCTGAAAAGGCCTAGATAATAAGTAATCCAAGGGTCAAATATGGGGTCCTTTATGTTGCTAAGTGAGAAATTTGTTAAGTGAGTTTTCTCCCGTTTTCCTGCCACGTTGGTTAAGCGAATCCTTGCAGTTGTTTAAATTAGTAACATCAAAACAAAAATCTCGAATTCGAGAGAAGCGCCTTCTGCACCTCTCCTGCTTTCTGCCTGGCTCTGGTGTTGCCACCAAGTGCAATTTTTTTTTCTAAATTGTGTCTAGTAATGGTACCATTGCATGAACTCAGCTTTTTAAAGAAAAAAAAAATTGGAAGTTCCAAAAGGCAACTGGCCTTTCTCTTGCCTTTTGGAAAAGCACCTTTGGGACGCCATGACCTGGATGACAGAGAAACTCCAAGAGACAACGCAAGGAGACACAGGTTGTTGAGTTACGACCACAATTGAGCCCAGAATTGCCGTCGCTAAGCGAAATGTTTGTGAAGTGAGTTTGTCCCATTTTACGATGTTTCTTGCCACGGTTGTTAAGCGAATCACTGCAGTTGGCAAACTAGTATCCCGGTTGTTAAGTGAAACTGGTTTTCCTATCGACTTTGCTTGTCAGAAAGTCACTGAAAGGGGATCACGTGATCCCGGGACACTGAAACCGTCATAAATATGAGTCAATAGCCAAGTGTCTGAATTTTGATCCCGTGTCTATGCTGCAATGGTCATTAAGTGTGAAAACGGGTCATCGGTCACTTTTTTCCTCCAGTGATGTTGTAACTTGGCACAGTCACTAAATGAACTGTTGTAAATCTGTATTAAATACCTGTATTTAAACATTTCCTTTCCAGGCTTCCTTCTGCCCAAACTCTTTTGCAAATATGTAGGATCTACGACATTAAAGGTCCGCTTACGTTCATACGTTTTCTGGCTTATGTCTTCGCAGCTTTTAGCCGTCTCTGACTTATTTACGGAAAGAAATCAGTTTGAAATGATGTACGCAACCTTAACTGAACTGCGGAAAGTCCACCCGTCGGAAGACGAGATCCTTCTTCAGTATTTGGTCCCCGCTATGTGCAAAGCAGCGGCTGTCCTTGGCATGGTAAGATTTTTGGATAATCACAGGCAGTCCTCGACTTACGACCCACTATAGAGTCCAAAACGTCCTGTGATGACCCGGGGCACGGCACAGAGGTAACACAGGAAGCTGGCAGTTCAAACCGCCCCTTTATTGCTCCAAATTTCCCCAAATGTTTCTGGCAAGTCCCAGAGCAAAGTGATCACACACACACACACACACACACACACACACACACACACACACACACACACACACATCNCACACACACACACGCCTCCAGCAGCCTCTGACTGCAAATAGTCTAGCCCAACGCTGTGAGCACCACAGCTGCAAAGCAAGGAATCCAGCAGGGCAAGTAGAGGAGTCCAGGAATCAAAGGAGCAAGGCAAGTAATCCAGAAATCCAGCAAGAATGCAAGGAATCCAGGAATCCACTCAACACTCCAGGAATTCAGCATTTGTTCCCAACAAATGCCCCTCCCCACAGCATCTCCTTAAGTCTCAGTCCCCAGGTGTGCCTTGTGAAGAGGGGCAGGGCGCTCTCTTCCCGAGTAGCTGGGTCAGTCTGCGCTGTTCTCACCTTCTCTCCACTCTCCATGCTCGAAGATCAGGAGGGGGCGGTCCTTGCTGATCGCCTGAGCTCTGTCTCTCATGTTCCCTGCTTAGCCTCTCTTGGTCATCCTGCCCCCCTTCCTCCCTGCCTACAAGCCGTCCCACTTCTGAAAGGCCCTGGCCTGACTGGGTCTGCTCTATTTTCCTCCCAAGCCAACGAAGCCGCACCCTCGATCTCCGTCAGCTCCAGCTCCGGCTCATCTTCCTCCGCGGATTAAGGCTCCGATGGGGGGCATGACACTTCCATTGCTGAGCGAGAGAGTTGTTAAGCGAGTGGTGTCCCATTTTTGCAACCCTTCTCGCCACGGTTCAGAAAATTGCGGCCGTTGTTAAGCGAATCCGGCTTCCCTTTTAACTTTGCTCGTCGGAATGTGGCAAAAGACGATCACGTGACACTCACACACACCCCTCGGGGACACTGCAACCGTCATAAATGCGAGTCAGTTGCCGAGCCTCTGACTTTTGATTGCGTGACCATGGGGGTGTTGCAACGGTCGTAAGTGTGAAAAAACGGTCATAAGTCGCTTTTTTCAGTGCCGTTGTAACTTCCAACGGTGACTAAATGAACTTACACTAAATTGTAAGTTGCGGAGTGCCTGTATCATTTCTGAGGAATTGGGGATGATAAGAACGCCCTTCTAGAGCAGCTTGAGTCAGCTTGAACATACTTTGTGGACATTCAACATTACATATTACATAAACATCAAATCTAGGAAGCCAGAAATTAAAAACTCCCCCGTTACTCTCCTTCCTTCCTTCCTCTGGTTTTCAGAGCAAAACTGGAAATATTTTCAGCCCTGGCTGAGAGTTTTGGGGAACAGCTTTGATCAGAAGAGGCAGGGGGTCCTGAATGAGGACCCCGGAGTGGTCAAAACAGATCGTGGGCAGCAGAAGCTGGCTCCCCCTCAACAGGACCATTCATTGCGTGCCAGAATGCAGGTAGTCCTCGACTTACGACCACAATTGAGCCCAAACTTTCCCGTTGCTGAGCGAGACATTTGTGACGTGAGCTTTGTCCCGTGTTTTGCGACCTTTCTTGCCACATTTGTTAAGGGAATCACGGCAGTTGCTAAGTTAGGAACACGGTTGTTAAGCGAATCCGGCTTCCCCATTGACTGTGGCTTGTCGAAGGTCGCAAAAGGGGAATCACGTGACCCCGGGACACTGCGACCGTCATAAATAGGAACCAGTTGCCAAGCCTTCGAATTTGGATCACGTCACCATAGGGAGTTCTGCAGTGGTGGAAAATATCAGAGTTTGTTGCAAAAATTTTAATCCAGAAAGCACACACAGGCAGACTGAGGCAGCACGATTGATTTAAATAAGAAACTTCTTTAACGTAGCAGCAGTTACAGGCAGGAGAGAACAGTTAGTTTCATTTCAGCAGAGTTCAGAGCAGACAAGAGTATACAGAGTGGACTGAGCCACGCCCAGCCTTCTAGCTTCAGTTTCGATTCTCTGCACAGACTCAGATGTGTTTAGCTCCCATTGGCTGACTTAGTTGCTATGCCTATTCATTGGCTGACCTTGTTATCATTGGCTCTCCCAGTTCATGAATAATCTGACAGAAAAAGGTCCCTTTTTTTCAGTGGTGTTATAACTTTGAACAGTCACTAAGCGAACTGTTGTAAGTCAAGGACTACCTATATTAGAGTCTGCACTGAGAAATCCATACCAGGGAAAGCATTTCCCCCCCCCCCCCCCGCAGCTGGTAAATTCAACCTCACCCCCTGTGTCTTCTTTGCGTCCATCAGGATAAAGCTGTGGCGGAGCCCGTCAGCCGCCTGCTCGAATCGACGCTCCGCAGCGCACACATGCCGAGCCGAATTGGCGCGCTGCACGGCATCCTGTACATTTTGGAGTGCGATCTCCTGGACGAGACGGCGAAGCAACTTATTCCGGTCATCACCGAATACCTGCTGTCCAATCTGCGTGGCGTAGCCCAGTAGGTCTTGATAGAAGAAACTCCTCACTAAACTTATCATCCGACAGGAAAAAAAAGATGGAATTGTGGAGGGGAGGAAAAAAACCACGCATCCAAACCTAACATGGTTATCTATTTTGGAGTGGTGGAAGAGGCGTTTTATTGAAATGCTAAAACAGCCCTGAGAAACTTTAGTTCCTGATAAAGGGGAATATTTGTAGCTCAGGGTTGAAATCAGGGGTGCTTGGTGCTCTCTGAGCTTGGTAGTTTTCTTGCCGACGTTTCATGACCCAACTAGGTTACATTATCAGTGTTAGGAGGGAGAGGAGTGCTCTCAATTTATATTCTAGTGCAGTGATGGCGAACCTTTTCACCACCGAGTGCCAAAAAGGGAGCGCCCGCGTGCACTCGTCTGGGACGCGACCTGGAAGAGGAGCTGCCCAGCGGGCATGCGCACACTGGAAAATGAACTTCCGGTTTCCGGCGCGCGCATGCCAGCTAGTCTTCCAGTTAATGGTACACATGCGCGCGTGACGATCAGCTGGCCGGCGCACATGCTCATGCCAGAAAATGGAAGACCAGCTCTTCCAGTTTCCAACACTGCCGCATGCACGAAGGCCAGCTTATCATCACGCGTGCATGCGCGCCAGAAACCCGGGAGAGGAACAGGCGATGCCACGCGTGCCAGGTGACATGGCTCCGTGTGCCACTTCGGGCACGCGTGCCATAGGTTCGCCATCACGGTTCTAGTGGCTGGCCCTGTGAGTGTTGGTGGGAGTGCTTCTTTTGTCGGGCTGTTTACTGTTAGTTTTTTGGCAGTTCCTTGATTGGGGCATTGGTTACTTCTTTAGGTATTGTTTTATTTTTATAGCTAGTCCTCGACTTACGACCCCAATTGAGCCCAGAATTGCTCTTCTTAAGCTGAGACATTTGTTCAGTGCGTTTTGACCCATTGTACGACCTTTCTTAGTAGTTAAGTGAATCCCTGCAGCTGATAAGTTAATAACCCGGTTGTTAAGTGAAACGGGCTTCCCCATTGATTTTGCTTGTCAGAAGGTCACAAAAGGGGATCACGTGACCCCAAGCAGGGGTGGGTTCTGGATTTTCTTACTGCCGGTTCGCTCAGGGACACGCCGTGTGGAAGGGCGCGTATTGCGCGCTGCACGGGGGGGTCGTGGGTGCACGCATGCGCGCATGCACAGTACAAAAAAAAGCTGCGCATGCGCAGAAGCAAAAAACAAGGTGGTGGCGCCTATGGCGCCGCCGAGAGAACCAGCTCGGGGGCGTGGCAGGCGTGGGTCGCTACCGGTTCCAGCGAGCCACACCGCCATGTTACTAACGGTTCTATAGAACCGGTCCGAACCGGTAGGAACCCACCTCAGCCCCCAAGGACACTGCAACCGTCATAGATATGAGTCGGTTACCAAGCGACTGGATTTTGATCACATGATCATCGGGATGCTGCAAAGGACATAACTCTGAAAAACGGTCATAAGTCGCGTCTTTCAATGCTGTTGTAATTTTGAACGGTCACTAAATGAACTGTTGTAAGTCGAGGACTACCTGTAATTGCTTCTTCGAAGGCCTCTTTTACATTTCTTCAGTAGAAAAATAAAAGAAGAGAGTGTTTGTTTTTAATGCTGATCTCTGTCATATGTTGAACCTCCTTTTTTTCCCCCTCTCTCTCTTAACAGCTGTGTGAACCTCCACAACCAGCAACACATCTTGGTCATGTGCGCAGTGGCCTTCTACTTAATCGAAAACTACCCTGCTGACGTCGGACCCGAATTCTCTTCCGGAATTATTCAGGTAGGGTTGAGGCCTCCGGAGAGTTCCCCACGTGGCCTTCGAGGAAAGGCTGAAGTGAAAAGAACCTTCTTGGCCGATCTTCACGCCTTGCGTTGGCCAGTCTCAAAACTTTGCTCAGCCATCCTTCTTTGTGTCAGGCCTGTCCCAACTTGGGCGTTTAGGAAAAGAAAGACCCCCGACTCCACTTGTAGTGAAAGGCGTACAGGTAGCCCTCGACTTACCACAGTTCGTTTATTGACCGTTCAGAGTTACAACGGCACTGAAACATGTGACTTACGACCGTTTTTCAAAGTTACGACCTTTGCAGCCATCCCCATGGTCACGTGATCAAAATTTGGAGGCTTGGGAACGGGTTCATATTGAGGACCGTTGCTGTGTCCCAAGGTCACACAATCCCCTTTTGCGACCTTCTGACCAGCAAAGTCAGTGGGGAAAGCAGATATTCATTTAACAACCGGGTTACTAACTTCTCAACTGCAGCGATTCACTTAACAACTGTGGCAAGAAAGGTCGTAAAATGGGGCAAAACTCACTTAACAAATGTCTCACTTAACAACAGAAATTTTTTGGTCGTAAGTTAAGGGCTACATCTACTTTTACTAAAGCCAAGTGATTACAAGCCAGATATGAGGATTCCCGCGTAAACCCGGTATGTTTCCCCTCAGCCAGGCCTTCCCCCTTATCATTCTGTTTGTGTCCAATGAGGTTCAAACGGGTGAAATTCAAAAAATTTTCCCTACCGGTTCTGTCGGCGTGGCTTGGTGGGTGTAGGCAGGGGAAGGATACTGCAAAATCCCCATTCCGTCCCCACTCCTGGGGGAAGGATATTGCAAAATCCCCATTCCCACCCCACTCTGGGGCCAGCCAGAGGTGGTATTTGCCGGTTCTCCGAACTGCTCAAAATTTCCGCTACCGGTTCTCCAGAACCTGTCAGAGCCTGCTGGATTTCACCCCGGGTTCAAATGAGTAGTTTTGGTAACCGTTCTAAAGTTTGGTGCCTCTTCGGTGGCCGTTCACATGCCGTTCCCACGCCTGTGTCCTTGGATCGTTCAACCGTTGTCTCTGGTTCCTGTCATCCCTGTGTCCCTCTATCCCCCCTCCTCACATTTCAGGACAGGCTGCTATCAAAGCGAACTGGGCCTGACGCAACGTGATGGCTGATCTGACACTTTCTTGTCTCTTCCAGATGTGCGGAGTGATGCTCTCCGAAAACGAGGGATCCACTCCGTCGGTGATCTATCACTGTGTGCTCAGAGGTCTGGAAAGGCTCCTGCTTTCGGAGCAGCTCTCTCAGCCGGACTGCGAAGCGCTGGTGAAACTGAGTGTGGACCGTGTGAACGTCCTCAGTCCGCACAGAGCCATGGCCGCCTTGGGACTCATGCTGAGCTGCATGTACACAGGTAAAGCGGCTTTTGTCGTTTCCTTGCCCTTCTCAGTGACTTGTTATTTAGGCCACGATCCACTGACTCAGAAGGGAAAAAAGTGAGAAACACAGGTATTTGATTTACGACCACAAATGAGCCCCAAATTTCCATTGCTACATGAAACATTTGTTGAGTCAAATTTTGTCCCGATTTACGATCTTTCTCGCCGCCGTTGTTAAACGAATCGCTGCGGCTGTTAAGTTAGTAACACGGTTCTTAAGAGAATCGGCTTCCCCCTTGGAACACTGGATGGTTGGAACACTGCAACCATTGTAAATAGGAGTCAATTGCCAAGTGTCTGAATTGTGATCAAATGACTGTGGAGATACTGCAGTGATCCTCAGTGTGAAAAAAAACGATCATAACTCACTCCTTTCAGTATTGTTGTAACTTTGAGCGGTCAGTAAATGAACGGTTGTAAGTCGAGGACTACCCGTATTGTCTTCCATCCTAGCAAGCAAATCATCATCTTTTAATGACCCCATAATCCCTTGCGGGGTGGAGTCTGGGGAACTGAATGGAGCTAGGTGTTTACTGGCCGGATGCCCTTCCTGTCGCCAATGCGGAGTTATATTCAGCAGATATAATCTCAATGTGCCCAGAGAGAGAAATATTTGCCTCTACCTAGGATCGAACTCACAGCCTCCTGATTGGGAGTTGGGA
>QLTV01000585.1:93371-106385 GCA_003457575.1 Thermophis baileyi
CTTCTCTACTCTACTCTCTCTCTTCCTACTCCTCCTCCTCCTTCTTCTCTACTCTACTCTACTCTATTCCTCCTCCTCCTCCTCCTTCTCTACTCTACTCTACTCTATCTATTCCTCCTCCTCCTCCTTCTTCTCTACTCTACTCTACTCTATTCCTCCTCCTCCTCCTCCTTCTTCTCTACTCTACTCTATTCCTCCTCCCCCTCCCCCTCCTTCCTTCTCTCGCATTCCAAGGCACTTTATATAGGGGACCAAATTAAGAACTCTATACATAACAGTCAGTTTGGTGTAGCAGTTAAGCATCAGGCTAGAAACTGGGAAACCATGAGTGCGAGTCCTCTCTCTCTCTCTCTCTCTCTCTCTCTCTCTCTCTCTCTCTCTCTCTCTCTCTCCTCCTCTCTCTTCCTCCTCCTCCTCCTCCTCCTCCTCCTCCTCCTCCTCCTCCTCCTCCTCCTCCTCCTCCTCCTCCTCCTCCTCCTCCTCCTCTAGTATAGTATAGTATAGTCTATATTATTTCCATGTGTGATGCCCGTTTTCATAGGTGATTGTGTTTTTATCATCGCAGGAAATTAAAGTGCATGACTGATAGTGAAACCTTGGCGCCCGATTGGCCTTATTTCAAAACCATTGATAGAATATTATCTAAAGTCCCGGAGCACAACGATGTGAAAATTCACGATAGCCAGCAACCGGGTCCTTCCACCTCACAGACTGAAGCCTCACAATCGCCATCCACCAAATCGGCACCTCTCTATTTGCCATATAATCAGTTCCCGTACGAAGGACGAGAAGAATTCTTCGAAGATGCGCATTCAGAGAGCTCCTCCAGCCTAATTTCGTATAAATTAAGGTAAAACCCCCCCCCCACATTTTGACCTTCGAAGCTTATGGGTTTAGCCCAATGTGATTGGGAAATCACAAGGAAACTGCTGAGGGATTTAGTATTGCACACCAAAAAGAGAAATCTACGTCCCGTTTGTACCAAGGGACCGTTCAGATCAACCTTTGAATGAAGGTGAGACAAGGAAGGAAAATTTCAAGCAATGCCATCGATCAGAATAGAGCTGAAAGAGACCTCGGAGGTCTTCTAGTCCAGCCCCCTGCTCAAGCAAGAAACCCTATACCATTTCAGTCAAGTGGCTGTCCAATCTCTTCATAAAAACCTCCAGCGATGGAACACCCACAACTTCTGGTGGCAAGCTGTTCCACGGGTTAATTGTCCTCACTGTCAGGAAGTTTCTCCTTAATTCCAGATTGCTTCTCTCCTTGATGAGTTTCCATCCATTGTTTCTTGTCCTGCCTTCTGGGGCTTTGGAAAATAAGTTGACCCCCTCCTCATTGTGGCAGCCCCTCAAATACTGGAATCCTTCTATCATGCCCCCCCCCTACTAATCCTGCTATCATGCCCCCCCCCTACTCCTTCTTTTCTCTAGATCAGCCAAACCCAAATCCTGCCATCGTTCTTCCTATGTTTTAGTCTCCAGGCCCTTCATCATCTTAGTTGCTCTTCTCTGCACTTTTTCCAAAGTCTCAACATCTTCTTTGTAATGTGCGGACCAAAACTGGATGCAGTACTCTAGGCGTGGCCTTACTTAAGGCTTTATAAAGCGGTACTAATACTTCACGTGATTTTGATTCTATGACTCTGTTTATACAACCAAGGATTGTATTGCGAGGTGGTGCAGTGGTTAGAGTGCAGCACGGCAGGCTGCTTCAGCTGACTGCTAGCTGCAGTTCGGCAGTTCAAATCTCACCAGGCTCAAGGTTGACTCAGCCTTCCATCCTTCTGAGGTGGGTAAAATGAGGACCCAGATTGTTGGGGGCAATATGCTGACTCTGTGAACCGCTTAGAGAGGGCTGTAAAGCACTGTGAAGCGGTATATAAGTCTAAGTGCTGTAAAGCAGTATATAAGTCTAAGTGCTATTGTTATTGCTATTGCTATTAGCTTTTTCAGCTGCCGCCGCACACAGCTGGCTCATGTTTAAGGGATCGTCCACTAGGACTCCAAAGTCCATCAAATCTCTTGCTTCTTCTGTCTATAATTTTTTAAGCTTTTCTCTTTATTTTTATTCTTTTATGTTACCTCATATTGTTATTAAGCAGGACGGGATTGGGCCCGCGCATGCACCCTTGAATTATTTTGATATCGTGACATTGCAAAGACGATCGCGGTGCACGAAGGGGTTTTAACGCCGAAGTTCTTTCCGTTTCAGAACAGAAGAGCGACCGGTGAAGAAAAGAAAAGTGCAAAGCTGCAGTTTTCAAAAGAAGAAGTTGAAGCTGATGGAAGCTATGCTGGAAGAGCAAAAGAAGCTGAGCAGAGCCATGGAGGAAACGTGCCGGGAAGTGCGAAGGACTCTGGACCAGCAGAACATTATCCAAGTCCAGAGTCTGCAGCTGCAGGAAAGAATGATGAATTTACTGGAGAAAATGATCACCAAAGCCAATGTTTAATTTCTGCCTGGGGGAAGGAAAAAAACAAGGAAGCAAACTTAACCTGTTTTGATAGAAATGGCTTATTTCATATCCCTAGGATAGCTTCTTCCTTCCAGGTAAATCGAAACGGGAAAGAAACAGCTTGACCTCCTTTGTAGGATATTTCTTAAGCAAATAAAATTTGGGCTTGATAATATGAGTTAATTTTGGGGGGGAATGGTGGGATTCAGCCGGTTCGGGTGAACCAGATGCTAATTTTACATCTGGTTCGCCGAATCGGTAGTTGCTAGGACTGGCTGGCCCCGCCCTCCCCTCCCCTCCCCTCCCCTCCCCTGAGTCTCCACGCGGCCCGTTTTGCATGCCAGGTAAGTGCAGGGCCCGTGCGGAGGCTCTGGGAGGGCTGGAAGTTCTGGAAGTCTGGAAATGGGCCCGTTTCTGGCCTCCAGAGGGCCTCCAGAGCCTGGGGGAGGCCGTTTTCGCCCTCCCGGAGTCTCCAGGAAAGCCTCCGGAGCCTGGGGAGGGTGAAAATTCCCACCCCCACTGTGGTGCAGGAGGCCGAGTAGGCCACACCCTCCATGGCCACGCCCACCCAGCAACCGGGCAGAGAACCGGTTGCTAAAATTTTTGAATCCCACCCCTGGAAGCCACATTGATGAATCTGACCCCAGTTTTCTGATTTGCTAACGGAGGAGAGAGAGAGAGAGGTGAGTCTGGTTTTAGGATTTCGAAGGATGGAGGGTTTTCTTTAAAGCCTGCTTCTCCCTTAAGTTAGTTGAGATACAGGTAGCCTGCGAGTTATGACCAGAATGGAGCCCAAAATTTATGTTTCTAAGCGAAACATTTCTTAAGTGAGTTCTGCCCCATTTTACGACTTTTCTTGCCACAGTTGATAAGTGAATCGTTGCATTTGTTAAGTCAGTCACACGGTTGTTAAGTGAATCTTGGCTTCCCCCATGGACTTGTGAGAAAGTCGCCAAAGGGGACCACGTGACCCCAGGTCATTGCAGCCGTCATGAATATGAACCGGTTGCCATGCGTCCGAATTTTGACCATGTGACGTGATCAAAATGGTCATGCGTGAAAAAAATGGTCAAGCGTGAAAAAAATGGTCATGTCACTTCTTTCGGTGCCGTTGGTAACATTGAACGGTCACTAAATGAACTGTCGTAAGTCGAGGACTACCTGTGTAAGATGGGATGACCCTTACCGACAGTAGTTAACATCAGAGTAAGATGTAATAGAAAATTGAATATGAGCCAGCCAGATAATGGGGCTATAAATATGAGCCACGGTGGCCCAGTGGTTAGAATGCAGTACTGCAGGCTACTTCTGCTGACTGCCGGCTGCCAGAAATTTGATAGTTCGAAACTCACCAGGCTCAAGGTTGACTCAGCCTTCCATTCTTCCGAGTTCGGTAAAATGAGGAGCCAGATTGTTGGGGGCAATATGCTGACTTTGTAAACCGCTTAGAGAGTGCTGTAAAGCACTGTGAAGCGGTATATAACTCTAAGTGCTATTGCTATTACTATAAAGGAAGCAATTTCGTGTTTCGGCCACGTCGAAGCAAAACGTGGTTCCTAAGCCATGTGGGGTGATTGCACAGAGGGTTTACTTTGTTCCAACCTTACTGGGGGCCAGTGAAGAGAGACTGACGGAAGAGCAAATGCAAAGGCCAGTTCCTGATGACCCACCTCTCCTTTGGAACCAGACTGATCATCAGTGTTCCTGAAGGAGGTCACAAGAAACCCAAAAGACAGGGATGCAGGTGGGACTTTTGTGTCGGGGACCCATCGCTCAACGTAGGGCCATGGGGAGGGCCATGACGAGGCTGTCACCCAACGATTGACACCAGGACTGTCCTTGCTCTCTGCAGTTAGCTGGCCTGAGGGCCAGGAGGCATTGGTGTTTTGCTTCGAAACAGGAGGGTCAACTAGGGCCATCAGCTGTTTTCTAGGCCTGCCTTTTGGCAGGCGAGAGGAGTGGTGCGGTGGGCTAGAGGTGGAGCTCTCGCCTCACAATCTGTGAGTTCGATCCTAGGTAGAGGCAGATATTTCTCCCTCTGGGCACAATGAGAATAGATCTGCTGAACAAAACTCCATATTGACGACAGGAAGGGCATCCAGCCAGTAAACACTGGTAGCTCCATTCAGTTGCCCAGACTCCACCCCAATGCAAGGGATTACGGGGTCGTTAAATGATGATGATGATGATGATGATGATGATGATTTTGGCAGCCGAGACCTTTCGCCTTGTATTTTTGAATTCAAGTCGAGAGGTTTTGTGGAACGGGGGGGGGGCTCCAGGGATGTTCTGCTAGGGGGAACCTTGAACGGGATGAGATAGAGAAAGGAAAGGCAGTTGCCCGGAATCTGCTTAATCCATTCAGCCTTCTCTTTCTGTTTCTGATTGACAGTTCACGAAATTTAAATCCAACCCCGATCTCCAAGAATCTCCTTTCATGAAAAATACACGCTTTGCACACCTTTGGTTTCCTGCTTGAGAACAGCGCCAATCTTAGCGGTGCTGAAGGGGGAAAACTAAGGCGAATGAAGAAAAGCAAATCTCCGGAAGATTACAGGACCCAAAAGATGGATTCACCGCTTGCAATTCAAGCCTTCGGTCCACGGAGACCACGAAGAAGAAAGAGGAACAAGGCGACATCAGGACGAGGCTCTGAGAAGGCTGCACCGAACAGGAGGCAGAAAAACAAGAGCTGGGAAGGCAGACACGAAGACGGTCCCTGCAGGAGAAGCAGGAGGTCTCTAAAAATTCCCCACCCCACCCCAAAAAGATCAGGGAACGAATGGCTGACCAGGCTGGCTGGATTCCATTAAGCCAGGTGTTCCTTCCCTCATCCCTTCCTTCTCTCTCATCTGAGGCTCCAGGATCTCTCAAATATAATTCAATACACTGAATGATCAACTACGATGGGGGGGGGGGGAAATGGGAAAATTCTGAAAGAACTCTTGTGCTTGCAAATACTGTAGTCTGTGTGTGGGGGGGGAAATACACGAGAAGGATTGTATGCCACAAATTTATTTATTATGTTCCGTTCTACAAAGCAAAGTTCTTTCCCCACAGCGTACGTGCTAAAATGGGGTTAGTTTTAAAAGACATTTAAGAGCGAGAGAAAATGCTATTTATATTTTAAATATAACGCAAAGGCCTAGCAATCCTATTCCAAAATTATACATTTTCTTTCTACTTCCTTATTCCAATTTCGGCCGGAGGGGGGGGGGAGGGAATAATAATATTCTGGATCACATCAGAATCAGCGACAACCATGAGTGAAACGGATATTAAATCTTCAGCTTTTACGCTGAATCCTAAAAATCCTAGAGTTTGATTTTATAGTCGAATTCGGGCCAAGAAAAAGGTTTGGATTGAATTCGGAATGCTGGCACCAAATTGATGTGATTGCAGAAATATCAAAAGAAACTCGATTGTTGAGGATGGAATATGGTGACATACCCTACTCTGTCTGCTCGGGGCCGGGAGAGTTTGAGATGAAAGCCAAGCTCATGATGGAAGGAGAAAGAGGAGAAGAAGACAAGATGGTTTCTATAGACAGGGCATAGTTAAGTAAAGGGTTAGCCCCTGAAGAGAAGTTAAGTAGAAACCCTTCTGGTAAGACAATGAGGGTCAGATGGATGGATGGATGGATGGATGGATGGATGGATGGATGGATGGATGGATGGATGGATGGATGAGTGGATGGATGGATGGATGGGTGGATGGATAGATGAGTGGATGGATGGATGAGTGGATGGATGGATGGATGAGTGGATGGATGAATGGATGGATGAGTGGATGGATGGATGGATGTATGGATATGAGTGGATGGATAGATGAGTGGATGGATGGATGAGTGGATGATGGATGGATGAGTGGATGGATGAATGGATGGATGGATGGATGGAAGGATGGATGGATGGATGGATGGGGTATTCGTCTCAGTACGTACAGAAAAGGAAGCTGTATTTGTGCTTCAACTCGGGGGGGGGGGGAGAGAGAGAGAGGTCCAGCTTTGGCTGGACTTTAAGGAGCAGGAGCTAACCCAACCAGAAGGGCCACCAAGCTGAAGAGACATGTTGGTCTCTGTTGCCATAATAGTCTTCAAGGTGAGACAGGCTAAAGCTGTTACTGGATGCCGGGAGGTGGATGTTCCCACTGAGCCAAAGAGTTTGGAAAAGTCCTCTTTTGTGTATCTTTTGGTCCTCATCCTGTTGACTGAAAATGTCTTCCCTCATAATGAATGTATCCGTCGAACATCTGTTATTAACACAAGCTGACCTTGAGTCTTACAGATATAGATATAGATATATATTAGGGGATTTTAACATTACGCCAGTTTTTCCAAAGGATGAATGTTCACCCAGTAGAATCGTAAAATGCAGGTCGTGTATGGAAAGCAAGCACAAGAAATCAGCTTGATCAACGGGCAGGTAGTTCTCGACTTAAGACCACAATTTCTGTGGCTCAGTGAAATGTTTGTTTAGTGAGCCTTGCCCCGTTTTACTACCTTTCTTGCCACAGTGGTTAAGCGAATCACCGCAGGTGTTAAGTTAGGAACACGGTTGTTAAGCGAATCTGGCTTCCCCGTGGACTCTGCTCGTCAGAAGGTCACGAAAGGGGAATCTCGTGACCCCGGGGACCCTGCGACTGTCATAAAGACGGGTCAGTTGCCAAGCCTCCGTGTTTTGGTCACTTGACCATGGGGATGCTACAACGGTTGTGTGAAAAATGGTCATAAGTCACATTTCTCAGTGTCCTCGTAATTGGTCACTAAACGAACTGTTGTAAGCCTAGGACTCCCTATATTAATTCAATATACATGGGCTCTTGACTTCAGAAGATGGAGCAGCCAACCAGGAAGGCAAGAGGGTGTCAGGGCAACAGGAGCTGTGATGGAAGAGAGATTGGACATTTCTCTTGGTCTCTTCTGCCACTCGTTAAGTCGGTTCACGTTGGAAAGACTGAGAATGTGGGATTTTGATGTGGCCTTTCTCCGCGTGCTTCGATTTTCTCTAGATACAGTTTCGTTCTGGAGAAAGCCTGGGCGATTGCAAAGAGCTTGACTGTAGCTTGATGGCGCAACGTCCATCGATCGACATGCAGGTACTCTGAGCTGTGTTGTAACCTTTTGTGTGAAAGTAGAAAAGAGACAGCAGCAACAGAGAGAGAGAGAGAAAGAGAGAGAGAGGGAAAGAAAGAGAAAGAGAAAAAGAGAGAGGGAAAGAAAGAAAGAGAGAGAGAGAGAGAGAGAGAGAGAAAGAGAGAAAGAAAAAGAGAAAGAAAGAAAGAGAGAGAGAGAAAGAGAGAGAGAGAGAGAGAGGGAGACGACCCACCTATTATTTCCTCTGGATGGCCAGAATGGAAAGAATGTATGAATGGAGCCACTCTGGACAGTGACCGAATGAATCCTAGACACAACACCGAGATGGTTTGAGAATCATGTTTCTGGAGAGAAAGATAGTGTGAGATTTGAAGACAGAGCTGAGAAATAGGGAAGGTGAGCAAGTAGCCAGGGAAATCAAATTTCTTCCCCAGAGCTGATTAGTGTGCAAAGAATGAGGAAATCCGGTGATTAGGGGAGACGTTGGCTCTGGGGGATTCTCACGGAAGCCTCGGCTGCCAAAAACGCCGACGCAATTCTAGGCTGCATTCACAGAGGGATGGAATCAAGATCACGTGAAGTGCTAATGCCACTTTATAATGCCTCGGTAAGGCCACACTTGGAATACTGCAGCCAGTTTTGGTCGCCACGATGTAAAAAAGATGTGGAGACTCTAGAAAGAGTGCAGACAAGAGCAACAAAGAGGATTAGGGGGCTGGAGGCTCAAACATATAGAGAGTTGCTGGAATTAGGTATGTCTAGTTTGATGAAAAGAAGGACTGGGGTGACAGGATGGCAGTGTTCCAATATCTCAGGGGTTGCCACAAAGAAGAGGGAGTCAAGCTATTCTCCAAAGCACCTGAAGGTAGGACAAGAAGCGACGGATGGAAACTAATCAAGGAGAGAAGCAACCTGGAACTAAGGAGGAATTTCCTTAGGAAGTGAGGGCAATTAATGAGTGGAACAGCTTGCCTTCAGAAGTTGTTGGTGCTCCAACACTGGAGGTTTTTAAGAAGAAATTTGACAACCGTTTTTCTGAAATGGTATAGGGTTTTCTGCTTGAGCAGGGGGTTGGGCTAGAAGACCTCCAAGGTCCCTTCCAGCTCTGTTAATTCTTTTCTTCAGAGTCTGTTGAGACTCTCAAGAAAGATACAACAGACCCAACTCTAGCAAAGGATTTCAACTTGGGTGTGCCCCAAGACAAGTCATGAGAAAGGATAGTTCAGTTCCTGTAATCCAGGCTTTCCCTGCCCAGAGTTGAGGTGATGGACAGGCAAGCCAGAAGGTAGGAAACGGTACATGGTGGTAGGGCCCCGAGCGGGTTAAAACTTTTCAAACAAAGAACGTAAAAAAATAAGGTTGCATGAGGGACATGAGAGCCCAAAAGAGAAAAGAAAAATGCAATTGTTAAAAAGATGCTCTCCACCCCCGTTGATTGTTCATCAGTAAGGTTTTTGCAATAAAATGTTCATATTCCCAAGGAATGGTGCAGCTCCCAGTGCTCAAAGCCAGAAGTCTCCTGAATGCAACTTGGTGCCAGCCGGGAGATTTTCCCACGTGAAAGGGAGGAACATTTTGAATCTAGTTCTCCTTCTTTGAGACAAATATGAGTGTGGTTTTGTTTGTTTGTTTTTTGAATGATTGTAAACTGTCTTTTTAAAATATGATTTTGTATGTTTATGTCTTTTCAAATTTGAAATGAGTTCATTGTAATACGGCTCGGTAAAGATCATTTGTTATATCCCTTTTAATAAAAAAAAAACTTTTTCATTGATCTATACAGAAATGCTCCTAAATTGATAAGTTTGTTCCTGGCGTTTTCTCTGTTGGGTTATGAGTCTGTCCTGGCCTAAGTCCCTAAGTTGACTAACCAAGGAGAGAAGCAATCTAGAAGTAAGGAGAAATTTCCTGACACTTAGTACAATTAATCAGCGGAACAACTTGCCTCCAGAAGTTGTGGGTGCTCTAACACTGGAAGTTTTTAAGAAGAGATTGGATAACCATTGTCTGAAGTGGTGTAGGGTATCCTGCCTAAGCAGGGGGTTGGACTAGAAGACCTCCAATGTCCCTTCCAACTCTGTTATTCTATTCTACTCTATTCTATTCTATTCTATTCTATTCTAGTCTGTTCTATTCTGTTCCACTCTATCCTATCCTATCCGATCCGAGCCTATCATATCTCAGGGGCTGCCAAAAAGAAGAGGGAGTCAAGCTATTCTCCAAAGCACCTGAGGGTAGGACAAGAAGCAACGGGTGGAAACTCATCAAGGAGAGAAGCAACCTAGAACTAAGGAGAAATTTCCTAACAGTGAGGACAATTAACCAGTGGAACAACTTGCCTCCAGACGTTGTGGTTGCTCCAACACTGGAAGTTTTTAAGAAGAGATTGGACATCCATTTCTCTGAAATGGCCTAGGATTTCCCACCTGAGCAGGGGGTTGGACTAGAAGGCCTCCAAGGTCCCTTCCAATTCTGTTATTCTGACCCACAAGAGGAGCCACCCATCTGCCCTCTCCTACGCTGTTAATTGGAAATCGGGCAGAAATTCCAAGGGAAGAATGGAAAGTCCCACACCACAGCAACGGGAAGTCTTGAGTTCCTTGAAGGACATCTTGGATTTTGGAGTCCGCTTTTTTTTTTTCCTAGTTCTGCCAGCACCAGAAAAAGAAAACGTTCGGTACAAAGAGCATTTGGTATTGTCAAGAGCGACTAGGGAAGTTGTCCCGTGGGTACCACGCGAAGGGGATCGGTCCCTCTGCGAAGCCATCCTTATCCTTTGGGCGGGCGCTGTATCTCCTGGTTGATCCAATTGATGTAGTTTGTCACCTTGGTGTAAACTCCTGGCTTCTTGGCCTTGCCACAGCCATCACCCCAGCTGACGATTCCGTAGAGGTAAAAGGCTCCGTCCCTTTCGCAGGCCAGAGGTCCCCCCGAATCTCCCTGGGACAAAGTGGAGAACGTGAAGGTAAATCAGAGGTCTTCAAACTTGGCAACTTTAAGACTTGTGGACTTCAACTCCCAGAATTCTCCAGCCAGCTATGCTATAATCTAGCTACGCTGGCTGGAGAATTCTGGGAGTTGAAGTCCACAAGTCTTAAAGTTGCCAAGTTTGAAGACCTCTGAGGTACATGGAAGAGCTACGCAATGTCACAAATCTCAGCCGACCAGGGTTTTCTTTCTTTCTTTTTTTGTAACTTTTTTTTTAGTTTCTTTATACATTTTTCTTTTACATGCATAAGTGCTTTGTGGACAGTGTTATTGTCTGGATCAATTTGCTTACACATAATAATGTTTATCCGATTTCTAATCTCTACCTCTATAATCAAGCCATTGATAAAACAAGTTCCATGTTAGAAAATATTCCGTATCTTCTTTATCCTTTATCTTTAAAGTCAAGCTATCCATTTCTGCACACTCTAGTATTTTTTTTTTTTAATTGCAGTCTCTTCTGTAGATGGAAGAGCTACGCAATGTCACAAATCTCAGCCAATCGGGGGTTTGGGTGTTGTTGGGGGGTTGTTGTTTTTTTTTTTTTTTTTTTTTTGTAACTTCTAACGGTAGCTGTGTTTCAGCTGTGGGGAACCGGATAGGTAGACCTCTCAGCGCACCTGAAGAATCTCCGTGAATATGGAAACGGTCCCCGTGAATTGGGGAAAAGGAGGATCCTGGAAACCCATCATTTCAGTGAGGGGAAAAAATGGGCTGCTGAGCGAATTGTTTGGCCGCTCAAAAGCTTTTGGTTAAGGTCAAAGGTAGAAGGAAAATGGAGAGGGAAAAACTAGAAAAGGTAAAGGGGAAAAGGAAGTTGGGCCCACAAGGGAAGATAAAAGCTATGAAAAAATGGCTTTTTTGCCTATGTCTCTGGTAAAAGCCAGAGGCAAGGGGGTCCGTTGATAGGAGAAGACATAAGGGGGTGGGGACAGGCGAAAGTGGGGAGGGCAGAGCCTCCAAACTCTCGTGACCCCACTCCTCTTTCCCGAGGGAGCCACATTCAAACTGAGCAAGAGCCAACAGCTGGATGCAGCTGGAAAATTTTTTAAAAAATCAAAGTAATACAAACTCCCTAGGTTGGCTCAACAGAGGCACAGCTCAGATTTCCTTCCTTCAAAGACCTCCCTAAAATGCACAGCTCGGAACTNGAAGGGAACAACAGCAACGGGAATGTTCTGGCAAGAGAGGGAGAGCTTAGGAAGGAAGGAAGGAATGAAGGAAGAAGGAGGAAAATAAATAAATGAGGAAGCAAATAAAGAAAAAGAAAGAAAGAAAGAAAGAAAGAAAGAAAGAAAGGAAGAAAGGAAGAAAGGAAGAAAGGAAAGAAGGGGAGGGAAGAAAGAAGGAAGGAAGGAAATAAAGAAATAGAAAAAAGTAAAAGAAAAAAGGAAGAAAGAAAGGGAGGGAGGGAGGGAGGGAGGGAGGAAGGAAGGAAGGAAGGAAGAGGGAGGGAGGAAGGAAGGAAAAGAAAGACAAAGAAGTAAGGAAGGAGAGGAAAGAAGGAAGGAAGTAAGGAAGGAGAGGAAAGAGGGAAGGAAGGAGAGGAAGGAAGGAAATAAAGAAGTAGAAAAAAGTGAAAGAAAAAAGGAAGAAAGGAAGGGAGGGAGGAATGAAAAGAAAGAAAAGAAAGAAAGGAAGAGGAAGGAAGGAAGGAAGGGAGGGAGGGAGGGAGGGAGGGACCTGAGCTTCAGTAACTCTCCTCCCACCCATCCCCAAAACTTCTTGGGGCAGCTGTGGATGGATTTTCCCATTCCTTTTCTTTTGGGTATCGGAGTTGATCCTAAATCAGCAAATGACACCTCAAGCCAGGCTGTGCTGCGGGATGAAAAGGAGGGATTGTCACAAATCTCAGAATAAGAGACGAATAGAATCACAGAACCTCCAATATATTTTTAGGCTTAAGCCTGACCGGGTGTGACCAGCGACATCCACAAACTCCCGGCTAAAAGCCGTGGGAAAGCATTGGTTTAAGTAAAAATCGCACATCCCAGCAGGCGGCTACACCCGGTGATGGAACCTTTGGCTGATAGGCAAAGAACCCAGCCAGATCAGACTGGGCGGGATATAAGGAAGGCTCCTGGGAAGAAACTATTTATTTATTTTATATTCCCAAATGCCTTGCAGATGTTCATCCCAGATAGAACTAAAACAGTTGCAAAGTTATTTTATTCGCTATAAAGACCGGAGCTCGGTTCAAGCTCACTTTATTTCCCCCAAATCTGATCCTTTTGCAGATTTTACTATTTTTTGTTAATGGCCATCATAAAATGTGGAGAGAACCAGCCAAACCTCCAGGGTAGGTAGTGAAAAAAAGTATCAAATATTGCAATGGCTGGATATACAATCCCTAGGAAAATTATGCAGCCACTTCAATGGAGCTTTATAATGCAGTAAATACACACACACACACACACACACACACACACACACATACACACACACACACACACTAGAGGGGGAGCTCTCGCCA
>QLTV01000585.1:136353-158107 GCA_003457575.1 Thermophis baileyi
ACCATCTGTGCTTTTGGGGAGGGAGTGGGCTTTTAGGGAGGGAGGGAGGGAGGGAGGACTAGCAATATCACTTATATACCGCTTCACAGGGCTTTACAGCCCTCTCTAAGCGGTTTACAGAGTCAGCCTATTGCCCTCAACAATCCGGGTCCTCATTTTACTGACCTCGGAAGGACGGAAGTCTGAGTCAACCTTTGAGCCGGTCAGGATCAAACTGCTGGCAATTGGCAGAGTTAACCTGCAATACTGCATTCCAACCACTGGGAAGGAAGGAAGGAAGGAAGGAAGGAAGGAAGGAAGGAAGGAAGGAACGAAGGAAGGAAGGAGGGAGGGAAGGAAGGAAGGAAGGAGGGAAGGAAGGAAGGAGGGAAGGAGGACCGGGAGCATTTCACCCCTGCTCGGAAGGATGGAAGGCTGAGTCAACCTTGAGCCAGTGAGACCTGAACTGCCAAACTGCTGGCAGCCGGGGATCAGCAGAAGTAGCCTGCAGTACTGCACGCTAACCACTGCGCCACCGTGGCTCCACAGGTGAATGCCACAGATAGCCAAAGCCCCAGGAGCTGTGCGTCCAGCCTTTCAAACGAAAGTCGCCTTACAAGGACCCTCGTTCTCCTTACTCCCGGCCGCAGGGACAGTGGGAAGGTTGGATGTCCTTTGAGTTCTCGTTTCTCTTTTTGGCTGGCCGGCTCTGGGCTCTGAGATGCCGCCGTCAAAAAGGACATTGCTTTCCGGTTCGGGACAAGACCACCGCGGGCCTGGAGATGTCGTAACACTGTCCACATCGATTACGCAACGGATCGGGAGTTCAGGTCTACATGTTTCCTTTCTGATGCCGGCAGGGTTAAAGTCACGACGACGGTCTGGGGAGGTTGGGTCATCAAGGCTTCCCTCGCTTCCTCGGAAGTGGGTTCTAGGCTTATGGAGCACACCTAGAACACAGAGGGAAAAAGGAAAGAGGGAAGATGACAGGGCTTCACATTGTGGCTTGTTAGAACACGAGTTGTGACGCTATTTCTTTCACTCTGTTTCCTTAGGATGATCTCTCGTGCCTTTATTGGATACTTGTGGCGGTGTGGTTCTCGACCTACGACCACGAATGGAGGCCAAAATTCATGTTGCTAAGGGAGACATTGGTTAAGGGAGTTTTGCCCCGTTTTACGACTTTTCTTGCCGCCGTTGTTAAGCGAATCCTTGCAATTGCTAGGTTAGCAACACGGTTGTTAAGTGAATCGGGCTTCTCCCTTGACTCTGCTCGTCGGGAGGTCGCAAAAGGGGATCACGTGACCCCCCCGCCCCGGGATACTGCAACCGTCATAAATATGAGTCGGGGTCACACGATCCCCTCTTGGGACCTTCTGACAAGCAACGTTGATGGGGAAGCCACATTCACTTAATAACCGGGTTGGTAACTTAACAACTGCAGTGATTCGCTTAACAATGGTGGCAAGAAAGATTGTAAAATGGGACAAAACTCACTGAACAAATGTCTCACTTAGCAACACAAAATATGGGGCTGAATTGTGGTCGTACATCGAAGACTCCCTCTATCAGAGAAAAGCTCATGGAGAGGGAATATTGCAAGCAGGAAATGGTTAATTCCCAGCCTTCAATTGGGGTGCATATTAAACACCCCAAAGTCAGATTTTACAGGTAGACCTCGACTTACGACCACAATTGAGCCCAACATTTTTGTTGTTAAGTGAGACATTTGTTAAGTGAGTTTTGCCCCATTTTACGACCTGTCTTGCCACCATCGTTAAGTGAATCCCTCCAGTGGATAAGTTAATAATCCGGTTGTTAAGCGAATCCGGCTTCCCCATCGATTTTGCTCGTCAGAAGGTCGCAAAAAGGGGATCGCGTGACCCCCAGGGACAGGGCAACGGCCGTAAGTACGAACCCGTTGCCAAGCGTCTGAATTTGGATCACCTGAGTGTGGGGATGCTACAAAGGCCGTAAACCATGAAAAACGGCCGTACGTCCCTTTTTTTCAGGGCCGTTGCAACTTCAAACGGTCACTAAGCGAACCGTTGTAAGTCGAGGACTGCCTGTCCTAGGATCTTTGGGCGTAAGCTGGTGTAACAAGCAGAGCAACAAGCATAACAGGGAATGATTCCCAAGCCATTCAACATCTGGAAATACCTGGTCTGAATTTCTCGGAGGTGCTCTTGGCCTTGGTGGGACTTCCCGTCTCGGAAAGGGTCAGCCTGCGGTTTGGGGGGCTGGCGATGTCCCCCACAGGCACCAGGGTCAGGTCTGACAGGACCATGTCCTCCTCCTCCTCCTCCTCCTCCATTGTCTCCACCTCTTCTTTCCACCCGGGGCTGCCCTGCAAAAGCAGATTCGGAGGGCAGGGAGCAGTGCCGGTGGTATCGCTGGTTGCGTGGCCGAGGGCCACGGGTAGCATCAGGGCCTTCTCTGGACCTCTTTGTCCAACCGCCGAGTCACTTGGGGGTTGTGGGCATCTTCTGTCCTCCTGGCTGCTTCTCTCCTGGCCGTCAGGATGCGGCGTCCTCGGGGAAGTGCCTGCAGCATCCCTGGGGACAGATGTGGAAATGCCCATCTGGCACGGGGGCATTTGAAGGAAGTCGGGCAAAACCAGGTCTTCTTTTCTCAGCAACCCTCGCTGGTCGTCGGCTCGGTTACTCTGGACTTTGGATATGAGTTCGAAAAATTCTAAGGCAAGAAACCCAGAAGTTGAGAGTCAGCATTGCAAAAACCCACCACAGCCAGCCGCCATTTTGAATTCAGTACTTTGCTAATTTGGTTCTCCGTCCTCCAAAGAGTTTATTAAAAAAATCTGGAAAAAGCGGCATCGGAACTCACAACCCTGGTGATTTTGGATTTGGAGCAGATGTGATTTCAAAAACGTCATGTATCAAGACTACAGGTAGTCCTCGAGTTACGACGACAATTAAGCACCAACATTTATGCTGCTAAGGAAAACATTTGTTTGGTGCCCCACCTTACGACTTTCCGTGCCGCAGTTGCTAAGTGAATCATTGCATTTGTTAAACTAGCAATACGCTTGTTCGGTGAATCACTGCACAAGTTGATAAGTTAGTACCGCAGTCGTTAAGTGAATTGGGCTTCCCCCATGGACTTTGCTTGTTGGAAGGTCGCAAAAGGGGATCACGTGACTTTGGGACATGGCAACCGTCATAAATACGAGTCAGTTGCCCAGTGTCCGAATTTTGATCACGTGATCATAGAAAGGTCGTAACTGTGAATAATGGTCATAACTCACTTTTCTCAATGCCATTGTAACTTTGAACAGTCACTAAATGAACTGTTGTAAGTCGAGGACTACCTGTGGTCTAAACTTTAACAACTGGTAGATGTCTGGTAGAATTCCCTTGTAATAAATAAGTAGAAATAAATCAAATTGTAACTAAATAAACACTATACTTTTGGGAACAACTTTTAACCTGCCTGAACTAGCTTATATTTTCTTGCAACAGTTTTTCAGGTATTTCCCTCTGGAAAAAATAGAGTTCATTCATTCCCATTTATTATAGAAAACGGAATTAATAACTTAGGCCAAATAACATGCAACTGAATAAAATACGTTAACTAAACAAAAGCAAAAGGATTTTTGGAATTCGAGCCTAATTGTTGATGGGAAAGCCCCTTATGACTGCATACATTTTGCAATTGGGTCATCGCAAGTTCCAACTTGGTTTTAAGGAATCAAATTCCATTGTTTTTAAGCACTAGTTTTTAAAAATGCAACCCGTACATGTAAAAGCAATGGGATTTTCTCAGCGTTACATAACAAACTTTTATATTAAACGCAGTAGACTCGCATATAAAGATTAAAAGATTCTAGGAAGATAATTTAGGATTCGAAGTTGATTATTTTATATTGTGTGGCAGAGAATTTTTTTTTTAAAATAATTTTTATTGGGTAGTTTTAAAAAACAACATATATACACAAAATATACATACTGTATATACAAATCATGCATAAGACTATACAATCACACATATACTGTATATAACCTAACCTAACCTAAAACATAAAAAAAACCATACACAATCTATATTAATATATTTTTAACAGCATGACGTATCATTATCTTTTCTTTATTTCTAAATCACTATTCTATTAATTTATCCAAAATCATAATTTCTTAATATTAATTTATTATTCTTTTCATCATTGAAGTCCTGTTTGAAACTATCTACCTGTCTTTTATTTCTGTGTTCGTTACTAATTATTTCGATTTATTTTTATGTTCCAACCATTTGTACCAGTTTTCCCAAATTTTATAAAATTCTGTTTCCTCTTTATCCTGTAATTCCATGGTTAGTTTACTCATTTCCGCACATTCTAATATTTTTGTTATTATCATTGAGTTTGAAGGGACTATATCTGTTTTCCAATGTTGTGCATATAAGATCCTGGCTGCCGTTATTATGTGTAATATGAGATATTGGTTACTTTTACTTGTTTTTGTTTGAGAATTTTTTTTCAATCCACAGTATTTAATCTAGGAACGAAGAATTATTCCAGAAGTTAATTCACAGGTCACACCCACACAACACACAACACACACACACACACACGGCTAATATTAGGCTACATAAATATTGTAAACTTGCCAAATTGTCTTTTCAGATTTGTAAGAAGATGGTATATAAATGGTGTTCTTGTTGGGGGGAAAATGCCTTTTGGGGAAAGCGTTGTGAAAAAAATGGGAAAGGACTTCTGATCGTGGCTTGAATGGAGATACAAACGATCTGGACTTACGACCACAATTGAGCTCAAAAGTTTTGCTGCTTAGTGAGACGTTTGTTAAGCGAGTTTTGCCCCATTTAAAGACCTGTCTTGCCACAGTTGTTAAGTGAATCGCTGCAGGTAACCCGGTTGTTAAGTGAATCTGGCTTCCCCATTGATTTTGCTTTTTAGAAGGTCGCAAAAGGGGATCACGTGACCCCGGGGACGCTGCAACCGTCGTAAATGCGAGCCAGTGGCCAAGCGTCTGAATTTTGATCGCGTGATCACGAGGATGCTGCAACGGCCGTAAGTGTGAAAAACGGTCGTAAGTCACTTTTTTCAGTCCCATCGTAACTTTGAACGGTCATTAAATGAACCTGTACCTGTAGTCCTCGACGTACGACCACAACGGAGCTCAAAATTTCTGTTGCTAAGTGAGAGGGTTGTTAAGTGAACTTGCTCCATTTTACGACCTTTCTTGCCACCCTGGTTAAGTGAACCCCTGCAGTTGTTACGTTAGTAACACGGTTGACCATGCAACGGTCGTAAGTTTGAAAAACGGTCATCGCTCCCTTTTTTTCAGGGAGTTCCGATGTAACTTGGAGCGGTTGCTAAACGAATTGTTGTAAGTCGAGGACTACCTGTGCTGTCCTTCTCTCTTGAAGGTTTCTTCTAAAATGGAATTAAATTCTGTGCGGTGAGATCCAATTTTTCGTTTTTATCTCAAAGAAAGCATCAGAATCAGCAGCCTTGAAGATCAAACATTTCTAGTTCTGGCACTCTTGTTCTGGAATCCGAATTACGAATCAAAAAGAGTTTCGCGGCCAAACAAGATGACAGATTAACAGAGTTGGAAGGGACCTTGTAGGTCATCTAGTCCAACCCCCCCCCCCAATCAGGAGACCCTACACCGTTTCTGACAGATGGCAGTCTGGTCTCTTCTTGAAAGCTTCCAATGATGAAGCTCCCACAACCTCCGAAGGCAACTTCTATTCCATGGGTTGATTGTTCTCACTGTCAGAAAAATTTTCCTTATTTCTAGGTTGAATCTCTCTTTGTTCAGTTTCCGTCCATTATTCCTTGTCTGGCCTTCAGGTGCTTTGGAAAATAGCTTGACCCCCTCCTCTCTGTGGCAGCCCCTCAAATATTGGAAGACTGCTATCCTGTCTCCCCTGGTCCTTCTCTTCACTAGACTAGCCATGCCCAGTTCCTGCAACCGTTCATTGCATGTTTTAGCCTCCCGTCCCCTAATCATCCTGGTTGCTCTTCTCTGCACTCTTTCTAGAGTCTCAACATCTTTTTTATAGTGTGGTGACCAAAACTGGATGCAGTACTCTAGGTGTGGTCTTACTAAGGCTTTATAGAGTGGTATTAGTACCTCACTTGTTCTTGATTGTATCCCTCTGTTAATGCAATTTAGGATTGCGTTGGCTTTTTTGGCTGCCGCTGCACTGCTGGCTCATATTTAACTGGTTGTCCACTAAGACTCCAAGATGCCAACGGCTGTAGTTTATGGAGGATTCCCCCCCCCCAAGATTTACAGGTAGTCCTCGACTTACAACCACAATCGGGCCATTTTATGCGCCTGAAGGTGTTTTTCCACAGAGAACACGGCTCTGGCTAGAACTAATGTCGCCACAGAAAAGCGATAAGAGGAAAAAGGGACAGCTCAACGTTAACAAACAGACAACTCTCTGGTGCACCCTGTGAGTAAACTACTCCAGGACAACCCACGTGGGTTCTGGGAGGAGAGCCACAAAATCAAATCAAGAATGGGACATTAAATTATAGCTCGTCCTCGACTTATGACTGCAATTGTGCCCAACATTTATGTTGATAAGCGGAACACGGATTAAGTGAGTTTTGACCCACGTTTTATGAGTTTTACGGCCTTTCTTGCCAAGGTTAAGTGAACCGCTGAAATTGTTACGTCAGTACAGCAAGTCCTCGGCTTACGACCACAATGGAGCACAAAATTTCTGCTGCTAAGTGAGACGTTGGTCAAGTGAGCGCTGCACCCGTTTTACGACTTTTCTTGCCGCAGTTGCGAAGCGAATCGCCGCGGCGGCTCAGTTAGTTAAACCTGGTTGCTGTTCAGCGAATCTGGCTTCCCCGTCGACTTCGCTTGTCGGGAGGTCGGGAAAAGGGGATTGCGTGACCCCCCCCGGGACATGGCAACCGTCATAACTATGAGTCAGTTGCTGAGCGTCTGGATTTTGATCACGCGACCACGGGGATGCTCCAATGGTCGTAAGTGTGAAAAACGGTCATAAGTCCCTTTTTTCAGTGCTGTCAAATTTGAAGTGTCACTAAATGAACCGTCGTAAGTCGGTTGGTGGAATTTCAACGGTCTGGATGTTAACTGGGAGCGACAGAAAATAATATTTGTACATCAGGATTGAACTGTGGGGTCCTGTCCTAACTCGAGGACTACCTGTGACCACATCCAGTATAGGTGGCAAAACAGACACAACAGAAGTCTAGAACCTTGACAAGAGTTCAACTGGCCTATGTCTGGATCTGTGTAACACAGTGGCCCCCTACCTTTTTGGGCACCAGGGGCTGGTTCCACGGAGAAAGGATTTTTCCGTGGACCGGAGGGGACGTGGTTTTGCGTGCTGCCTGCATCCTGTGGATGGGGCTTCGCTTGTTTGCGTGGCCCGGTTTCTGGCATGCCGTGGCCCTGTGCGGGTCCCCGGTCCGGGAGTTGGGGACCCCGGCGTAATACATCCGCATCGCCACAAGCAGAGAGAAGCAGCCCAGGGCGAGTCCCGAAACTGAATTTTCCCTTAAGGGAGGGAGGGAAGGAAGGAAGGAAGGAAGGAAGGAAGGAAGGAAGGAAGGAAGGAAGGAAGGAAGGAAGGAAGGAAGGAAGGAAGGAAGGAAGGAAGGAAGGAAGGAAGGAAGGAAGGAAGGAAAATATAAGGCAACTGGCAGTTGGAACAGAGTTGGAACATTTTCAAGCTTTAATTGTCAATTTATCAAGCCGGATCACATAGTTTTGTAGCGAAGCACGGTTATCCAGCTACTAGTCCTAATAATAATAAAAAACTGTCCAGTAATGGAGTTGATTGCTTTGGACTCTCCTTCCTCGGCTGGCCATCATTGGAGAAGCTGCAGGAACAAAATTCCTGCAGGAGACTGGACTACATGATCTCCAGGATTCCCTTCAACCCTTCCATGTTGAGGATTCTATTCAAGTTATGCTTCCTGGCACTTGATCTGCCAAGGGGAAACTTCCATGAGCTGAAATGCCAGCAAAGCATTAGATCATCATCATCTTCGTTTAACGACCCCATAATCCCTTGTCGGGTGGAGTCTGGGCAACTGAATGGAGCTAGCAGAGTGTTTACTGGCCGGATGCCCTTCCTGTCACCGATTCACCGATATCTGTTCAGCAGATATATTCTCTGTGTGCCCAGAGAGAGAAATATCTGCCTCTACCTAGGATCGAACTCGCAACCTCCTGATTGTGAGGCGAGAGCTCCACCCCTAGGACACTGCACCACACCTCCAGCAAAGCCTTAGATGCCCTCTCTTATTTCCATCCCCACCAAGGGTTGACCAAGAAAAGGTATCTAAGATGAAGGGCCAAGCTAAGGAGGCTTTTCCCAACACTTGTTCCTTCTGCGAAGGATCCAGGAGAGCTTCACCTACCTGCTGAAGGTGATTTGTGAAGGGACGTCTAGAACAAGTCGTTGGGACAGAAGTGCTGGGAGTCAGGTCCTCGTTGGTTGTCCAAAGTCATCATCTGGGCATCAGCCAAAGGTTAGCCTGGTGACAGTGGAGAACTTTGGGCACCTTCCCTTCTCGCCACCAGCTGCAGCTGCAGCCATGGCTTCGCTGTTCGGTGGGACAGATGCCCCACCACTAATGGGTAGAAGTTCCTCAAAGAGAGGTCCTACCTGGAACTCACCTGACAGTGAGAGCAATTAAGCAATGGAACAGCCTGCCTCCCGGAGTTGTGGGTGTCCCATCGCTGGAGGTCTTCAAGAAAAGATTGGGCAGCCATCTATCCGTAATGGTATAAGGTCTCCTGCCTTGAGGAGGGGGTTGGGACTAGAAGACCTCCAAGGTCCCTTCCAGCCTCCTAATCAAGGGTTTTCTGAACCACGGAGTGAACCAGTACTAAAATGCACAAATATAGTTTTTCTAAGAAGAGACTGGACAGCCATTGGTCTAGGGTGGTATGAGGATTCGTCACGTGCCTTGGGCAGGGGGCTGGACTAGAAGACCTCCAAGGTCCAACCTCAGGATCCTATGATTCTAATTGAAGACGTAGCTCGTTTGATGCTCTTTGAGAGTTGTGGCGATGCCAAGGTGATGCCCACGTAGATGCTAAGCACCTTGGGTGGAAAGATACTTGTCTTTCTGCCGATTCGGGCCTCCTAAGGGTTGCAAGCAATGCGCCAACATCAGCCGTGATGACCATCAAATGTCCCACCGGACACTATCCTTCAGACCAGCCTGGACTTGCTTCGGAGGTGGCACTATCGTCTTTTTGGACTTTGCATCCCCCTCCTGATCCTCGGACCCAAATTGCACTCCAGAGGATGGGCTGACCGAGCCACTCAGCTCCACCTCATTCCAGGGGTGCCAGCTGGGGGATCTCTGCTCCCCACCCCATCCACCCCGGTCTGATCCTGACTCTTCCAAGGAGACCCTTGACGCCAACGTGGCTGGTCCGTAGGAACAGGGAGCCCGCTACTGATCCAGCCTGAAAGCAAGATCCTTTGTGATCTCTCAGCCTAGTGACTTCAGCCATATTTTGCGTAACCCTGCCAAGTATTATTTTTAATGCGCCAGAAGAAGTTATGAAGTCTACGGTGGCGGTGTGGAAAGCAGAGGTGGGCTGGGGAGGGGCTGGGGAAAGGATCCCTTAACCCCAGGCCTCTCAAGATCGAGGGTCACACGGATCTATCAGGCAGCAATCTATCAAGGCTGTGTGGTAGGGAGGCTTCCTTAACCCAAAGCAGCAAAACTTCTGGAAAGACTGGGGGGGTGGAAGCTGAGATGGAGACATCAACTATGGATTGATAAGAAACGGAATGGGATAACTCGCCGTGGCCACCTCATCGCGGCCACCTCGCTGCAGGCCACCTCACCATGGCCAACCCACCAGGCGCAATGCAACAATCCCGTTTAATTTTTAAAAATCATTAAAAAAATATTTCAATTTGTCTCATTCCCGTTTCGTTTTGTCCCTCCTTGGGCAGCCTTCCTTTAACGATTCTATTCCACCATTTCTTCGATCTTAGTATAACTTCTTGTCCCTCAGTGAGCTGTTCGGCGGCGAGTTGGCCGAGACAAGATGGTCGTGACAATTTGGCCACGGCGAGTTGGCCACGGCAGGTTGTCCTAGACCAGGGGTGTCAAACTCAAGGCCCGGGGGCCGGATGCGGCCTGCGCAGTGCTTAGATCTGGCCCGCGGGGCCGCCCTGGAAACAGTGAAGGACCAGCCCGCGGTGCCTCTGCCAGCGAAAAACGGAGCTCTGGGGGGCTGCGTGCGGGCCTCCCAAGTTCCGTTTTCACTGGCAGAGGGTTGCAGGAGGCCGTCGCAGCTGAAAATGGAGCTCGGGAGCCCGTT
The DNA here is from genome assembly GCA_003457575.1 of Thermophis baileyi. NCBI lineage: Eukaryota > Metazoa > Chordata > Lepidosauria > Squamata > Dipsadidae > Thermophis > Thermophis baileyi. The sequence continues at coordinate 146,658 of QLTV01000585.1, forward strand.
TTCGCTGGCAGAGCGCTCGGGCCGCCACAGGTGCCCTCGACATGAGTGATGTCATGCTGGCCACGCCCACCCTGGCCACACCCACCCCGGCCCCCTGAGGTCAAACACAACCCTGATGCGGCCCTCAATGAAATCGAGTTTGACAGCCCTGTCCTAGACCCAACGATGGATTGATAAGAAAAGCCCTCATGAACAGCTGTTTTCCAAAGAAGAGTTGGGGATCCAAGAAGTTTGGATAATTTAACTTTAACTTTTAACTTTTATTTGTATTTCTATGCCGCCCAACTCCCAAGGGACTCTGGGCGGCTTACAGCAAATATAAAACTTATTAAAATATAAAAAGCATTATTAAAAAAAATACATAATAAAAAGCATTTAAAAATAATTAAAAACTCATACACACCGTTTCATGGCCAGATCTCGCCAAATTGCAGAAGCGAGATCAACAGCCCCAAGCCTGCCGGAACAGCCAGGTCTTCACCGCTTTCCGGAAGGCCAACAGGGTGGGGGCGGTCCGGATCTCAGGAGGTAAGTGGTTCGAGAGAGCCGGGGCAGCCACAGAGAAGGCACTCCCCCGCGGGCCCGCTAGCCGGCTGGCACTGTTTAGCTGACAAGACCCGGAGGAGCCCAACCCTGTGGGATCTCACCGGTCGCTGGGAGCTATGTGGTAGAAGGCGGTCTCGAAGATAACCTGGCCCTGAGCCATGCAGGGCTTTAAAGGTAATAACCAACACTTTGAATTGTGCCCAGAGACCAATAGGGAGCCAGTGCAGCTCGCGGAGAATTGGTGTAATATGGGTGTACCTAGGTAATCTGGTGTGGCCAAGGGTACCCTGTGAGTGGATCACCGAATCCCCTCTTCTCCCCAGCCCCCACCCAGCGCAGGGCAGGGGCTCACTTAGAGACGAAGCGAATGAGCGCCAGGAACCAGGCAGGGCCTGAGCTCCGACGTCCTTCACATTCATCCCAAACACTTCCAGCAACACAGGAATGTTAACTTCAGAGCGGATGAAGTTTATTGCATCGCCAATACACACGGCCGGAACAGATAATTACACTCCACTTGGTCACCACGGTGGACGAGACACACACTACTGCATATATTTTAAAAATGACATACCCTCTGCTTCTTCCAAATTCAAATGCTGGCGTGTGTTTTTTTCAGTCTGAGCAAGGTGGTCTTGTCTTGGGGCCAGGTCGGCTTCTCGAGCGCTTTTCCCCGGCTCGCCTTTTAATTTAAAAGAATTGTGCTTTCCAACAGGTCTTCCTTCGCCCTACAGGGGAAGCCAAAGGGAACACAAATCACCTTGACACAGCAGCCACATGGAGGAGCAACAGCCAAACCTGTGTCTGGGGACTTTTGGACATTCTTGGATCTCCCATAGAGTGGTGCGGTGGCCTAGAGGTGGAGCTCTTGCCTCACAATCAGGAGGCTGGGAGTTCGATCCTGGGTAGAGGCAGATATTTCTGGGCACACTGAGAATATATCTGCCGAACAAAGCTCCGCATTGGCGACAGGAAGGGCATCCGGCCAGTAAACACTCAGCTCCACTCAGTTGCCCAGATTCCACCCCGCAAGGGATTATGGGGTCGTTAAAAGAAGAAGATGATGATGATTCTTGTATCTCCCATCATTTCCACCCCCCATCTTCTTGTGGGCTCTCTGCAAATGCCCCACCCCACCCCGGCACCCCAACATGAAGATCTAGTAATACAGAGACCGGCAGGGTCTTCCTAAAAGACACCGACACAATGGTCAAAGTTAGGGTCAGCTGTCCATGCTTTAGCACCCCAAGTAAAATCATATTTTGGCTCCTTCCGTGAGATACTCTGGCTCCCTCTTCTTTCTTTCTTTTTCTCACGTTTTCGAGGCTTACGCTGACATTTTTTTTAAAATCAGGAACTTCCAGTCGAGAGATAAATTTGGGACTTCAACAGGTGAAACCGGGAGTCATTGAAGAAAAGGCTGGGGCAGAAAATTCCACGTTTTTAGATGCGGCGTAGAAATGTCCAGCCCGAGACTTGAAAGGGCCAGGAGGCCGTTATTGCTATCACAATTTACTTTGGAAGAAGTTCAAGAAACAGGATGCCAAAAACAGACGAGGGACTTTGTTCGCTACTGATTACTGGGCTCTAGTCCTGGTCTCCAAAAGCCATTTTTTTTTGTGCTTCTTCTCCTTGGAAAGAAATTTTAGAATCCCCTTTTGCAGGAAGTATAAAAAAGAAAATTCACAAGAAGAGCCATGATGGACAGAAGCCTCTGCGTTTTAGTTACGTGGCTTCTATGCATTGAATCAAGAGTTAGATTGATGGGGGGGAGAAAAAAGTCAAACAGGTTATAAGAGTTTCTGAGCAAAACTAACAATTTCCTGATGGATTACAGGTAAGTCCTCAACATACGGCCTCAATTGAGCCCCAAAATTTCTGAGACGTTTGTTAAGTGAAATTTGCCCCCATTTTACGACCTTTCTTGCCTCTGTTGTTAAGTGAACCACTGCAGTTGATAAGTTAGTAACCTGGTCGTTCAGTGAATCTGGTTTCCCCCCCCCCGACTTTGCTTGTCAGAAGGTCGCAAAAGGGGATCACGTGATCTTGAGACACAGCAACGTCGTAAACATGAGTCAGTCGCCGAGTGTCTGAATTTGGCTCACGTGCCCATGGGGATGCTGGAAAGGTCACAGCTGTGAAAAACGGTCGTAAGTCACTTTTTTCAACGCCGCCGTAACTTTGAACAGTCACTAAACGAACCGTTGCAAGTTGGGGATTACCTTGTATTTAAAGTTTTCCCTTATCTTTACCTTAAAAAAAAAAGAATTTGGTAACTAATGTTGGAGGTCTCTGGTGGCTGTGTCCAAATTTTTTTTTGGGGGGGGGTGTCAGAGGTGGTTTTTCTCTCTTTATGCTGTCAAACGGGCACGTCAAGTCATATCTCCTACAGCGGAAAGCCTTGATTGATGAACCCGAACGGAGAGCAGGACTCGGGAGGGGGGAAACACAATTGTCATAATCCCACTACCACAATGCGTGATCGGGGCCAAGCCACGCTAATTACCCATACTAATCTTAATTTAGAGGATTACGGTCAATGGATGGTTGCCCAATTGAGCATTAATTCAGAGGCATCTTTTCAAGACTTCGACACAAGATGGGGCTCTTAAGCAGTTACTGGGTTCCCTTTTCTGGACAAACAGCCAAGATGGATATCTGGTGAGACCCCGCCTAGACCAGGAGTGTCAAACTCAAGGCCCGCGGGCCGTATCTGGCCCGCCAGGGGCTTAGATCTGGCCCGTGGGGTCTCCCTGGAAACAGTGAAGGACCGGACCGTGGTGCCTCTGTTGGCGACAACGGAGCTCGCGCAGCCGCCCGAGCGCTGTTTTCGCCGGCAGGAGGCCGTCACGGCCGGAAACGGAGCTCATGAGTCCGTTTTCGCTGACAGAGCGCTATGTCCACCACAGACGCCCCCAACATGAGTGATGTCGAACTGGCCATGTCCACCCTGGCCACGCCCACCCCGGCCCCCCGAGGTGAAACACAACCCTGATGTGGCCCTCAATGAAATCGAGTTCAACACCCCGGCCCTAGACAAGCCGAAAGCAGGAATTGTGCTAGGCAGGTAGTCCTCGACTTACAACAGTTCATTCAGTGACCGAAGTTACCACAGCACTGAGAAAAGCGACTTGTGAGCGTTTTTCCACACTTAGGACCGTTGCAGCCTCCCCGCCATCGCGTGATCCAAATCCAGAGGCTTGCCAACGGGTTCATACTTTTGACCGTTGCAGCATCCCGGGGTGGGTGGGGGTCACGCAGTCCCTTTTTGCGACCTTCTGACTGGCAAAGTCGATGGGGAAGCCAGATTCACTTAACAACCGGGTTACTAATTTAACACCTGCAGGGGTTCGCTTAACAACGGTGGTGAGAAAAGTTATAAAATGGGGCAAAACTCGCTTCAGAAATGTCTCACTTAGCAACATCAATTTTGGGCTCAATTGTGGTCGTAAGTCGAGGACTACCTGTACAACTTAAATCCTAGCTGGTTGTAACATTTTCTCCATGTTTGCTGCTACTATTTTGTTAAATTGCTCCTAAATACGGGTAGTTCTTGACTCACAAGAGTTCATTCAGTGACTGTTCAAAGTTACAACGGCACTGAAAAAAGTGAGTTATGACGGTTTCTCACACTTATGACCGTTGCAGCATTCCCCATGGTCAGGTGATCAAAATTCAGACACATGGCAACTGACTCATATTTATGACGGTTGCAGTGTCCCGGGGTCACGCAATCCCCTTTTGCGACCTTCTACGGGAACGTCAGATTCACTTAACAACCATGTGACTAACTTAATGACTGCAGTGATTCGCTTAACGACGGTGGTGAGAAAAGTCATTAAAAGGGGGCAAAACTCACTTAACAACTGTCTCGCTTAGCAACATGAATATTGGGCTCAAGTGTGGTTGTGAGTTGAGGACTGCCGGCATGAAATGACGTGGCGGTGTTGCAGAGTTTGATTCACTCTTGCCGCCTTTACGTTAATGCTGGCAGAGCCATTTTGTCTGCGGAAAACGCATCTGGGCACCTAAAATGGCTGCCAGGATCAGGATCGCTGACTGGCTGAAGGAGATCCTCCCTCGCCAATCCCTGGTGTATAACAAGGCTTTATTTTAGTTATTTTATTTTTAGTTATTCCTCCATCTTCGGAGAGTGTTTGTCAATGCTCCTTCCCAGGGATGGCATTTTTGTCCCTGAGCTTTGGCGCAACGGTGGCAGGCTGATTTTGAGGAAAGCATCTTCAGGAAATCGGGATCACCTTCATGTTGTGGGGGGAGGGGGTTGGACTAGATGACCTAAGGTCCCTTCCAACTCTGTTATTCTGTAATCTGCAATTTTTCACACAATATACTTCTATCCAGAACAACAGCACTTCAGCCGACATCTGAAACGAAACAGCTGTACTCGTTGCATATGTCAAAGTGGGCAAGAACCGTCCTGCACAAGTTATTTTGAAGAAGCGTTTTGTCTACGCGGTTTCTTATTTACTACGAAGATTCTCCACAGGTGAGTTACAATAGCAGATTGTTAACAGAGTGCTTTGAATTTTAATGTTCCCTTTGTTGTTATTTCACCTGTTATTTTATTTATTCCACATGTATATTTTTTCCTTCCACATACGTAATGTATGACAGGTCAGTTAGGTTGCAAATAGATGTACAAATGCATATACACTTTGAATCTGCTTTGCAAGGAGGGAAGTTGTTGTTGGTGCAATAGATTTGTCAATGTTCAACTGGGGTTGGGGGTGGGTGGGGGGGAATAATACGTGTTTTTGCCCATTGGAGGTAGATGTATTCTGGCCTAACTGTGCCCCTTATCCTGCTTTATGGTGCAGACCGCCGATGAATAATGTTTACCAGATGGATAAGCCAACGTTGTACATCTGCAATTGTCAAATCTGCAAAGTTAGGATTATCCTAAGTTTGGAGCAAATGACATACTGTCAGATGTTGCTTAAGGGGGTTGCCACAAACAAGAGGAGGGGGTCAAACTATTTTTCAAAGGACCAAAAGGCAGGACAGGAAGCTCTAGAAAGAGTGCAGAGAAGAGCAACCAGGAGGATTAGGGGAGGCTAAAACATACGATGAACGGTTGCAGGACCTGGGCATGGCTAGTCTAGTGAAGAGAAGGACCAGGGGAGACAGGATAGCAGTCTTCCAATATTTGAGGGGCTGCCACAGAGAGGAAGGGGTCAAGCTATTTTCCAAAGCACCCGAAGGCCAGACAAGGAATAATGGATGGAAACTGATCAAGGAGAGATTCAACCTAGAAATAAGGAGACATTTTCTGACAGTGAGAACAATGAATCAGTGGAACAACTTGCCTCCAGAAGTTGTGAATGTTCCAACACTGGAAGTTTCTAAGAAGAGATTGGACAACCATTTGTCTGAAATGTTATAGGCTTTCCTGCCTGAGCAAGGGGGTTGGACTAGAAGACCTCCGAGGCAGGGGTGACATTCAAATTTTCCCCCTACCGGTTCTGTGGGCGTGGCTTGGTGGTGGTGGGGTCATGTGACTGAGTGGGCGTGGCCAACTTGACATCACTCACGGCAAGGTGGGGCGGCACCACCCCACCAAGCCACGCCCATAGAACCGACAGAAAAGTTCGGCCAAGTCTTCTAGCGTTCAACCTGGCTGCTTCTCGCCTCCTTCTCATGTTTGCTGTGTGTGTATGAGCCCGAGAAGGAGGAGAGAAGGAGTGAGTGGGAGGGACGGGGAGGGGAGGGGCCAGTCAGTGGTGCGATTTACCGGTTCTCCGAACTGCGCGTAATCGCCGCCACCGGTTCTATAGAACCTGTCTGAACCTGCTGAATTTCACCCCTGCTCCGAGGTCCCTTCCAACTCTGTAAGATGTTTTTGTGTAACTCTCTTCTGACGAACCCATAACGTCACACATTGAAGGGTGAACTGGTGAGCCACGGAATACGAACATAATAATAAAGAACAAGCACAAAGCAAACATGGGACTCTACATCCAACACTCTTAATTTTGGGAAGAAAATGTTTTAAAGGGGGGAGTCACAGGAGTTTCAAATAATTGAAGAAAACTTACTGTGAGTACTTGGTTTCCTGCATTAGTAGTTACAGGCGCACTGTGTTTTAAGGATGCTCCTTTCCCCTTGTCTGTGAATGATAGAAATTTAATCCTTTTTTTTCAAAACCCGATGTTTCCTGCTAACATGCTTACAATCTAAGAGTGGATGATCACGAATGATCATGGCTACTGCTTGACGGGCAGAAGGCCGGGACTCCGATTGGTGCACCGGTGACAAAAGGACTTCTTAAGAGTAATTTTTACGCCCTTGGTCCAGGGATAAAATTCAAAATTTTTCCCTACCGGTTCTGTGGGTGTGGCTTGGTGGGCATGGCAGGGGAAGGTTATTGCAAAATCTCCATTCCCACCCCACTCTGGGGCCAGCCAGAGGTGGTATTTGGGCGTGGCAGGGGAATCTCCATTTCCACCCCACTCCAGGGGGAAGGATATTGGAAAATTTCCATTCCCACCCCACTCTGGGGCTAGCCGGTTCTCCGAACTACTCAAAATTTCCGCTACCGGTTCTCCGAACTAATCAAAATTTCCGCTACCGGTTCTCCAGAACCTGTCAGAACCTGCTGAATTTCGCCCCTGCTTTGGTCCCATCCTTCTGGGCTACCTGGAACCATCTCTGAAGATCACAGGTAGTCCTCGACTTACAACAGTCCATTTAGTGACCCTTCAAAGTCATAGTGGCACTGAAAAAAGTGACCATTTTTCATAGTTACTATCTTTGCAGCCTCCCTGTGATCACGTGATCCAAATTCAGACACTTGGCAACTGGTTCATATTTAGGACCATTATTGTGTCCCGGGATGAGTTGTGCGGTGGCCTAGAGGTGGAGCTCTCGCCTCACAATCAGGAAGCTGTGAGTTAGATCCTAGAGGTAGAGGCAGATATTTCTCTCTCGGGGCACAATGAGAATATATCTGCTGAACAAAACTCCGCATTGGAGACAGGAAGGGCATCCGGCCAGTAAACATTCTGCTAGCTCCATTCCGTTGCCCAGACTTCACCCCGCAAGGGATTACAGGGTCGTTAAATGACAACAAAAAAAGTGTCCCGGGGTCATGTGATCCCCTTTTGTGACCTTCTGATGAGCAAAGTCCATGGGGAAGCCAGACTCACTTAACGATCGTGGTACTAACTTATCAACTGCAGTGATTCACCAAACAAACGCGTTACTAATTAGCGACTGCAGCGACTCGCATAAGAATGGAGGCAAGAAAGGCCATAACGTGTGTCAAAACTCACTTAACAAATGTCTCACTTAACAACAGAAATGTTGGGCTCAATTGTGGTCGTAAGTCGAGGGCTGCCTGTACTGGGAAGCTTTACTTAGTCCCGAATTCAGTTGCCGTATTATTCGGCTGGATCCAGCATGCATGATCTTGATTTAACAACACCACTTACCTTTCCCCTTTTTTGAAACCTTCTCTTCCAGAATCACTCTCTGTCCATCAAGGCTGGAGATGGGCGCCCCGAGGTCTAAGGGATCTTGCTCGCCGTTCTGTCATCAAATTCAGCGCCGTGGGATAAAAATGGCATTTATTTAGACTAGAGGAACTGAATTCGTGGCCAGCACCGGGACGTGAGTTAGCACGAATAAAGCAATTTGGATTGAACGTATGATCTTTTAGAACATCGTTTCTCGATAATGAGATGGGTGTAGCAAATGATTAGAATAGAGTAGAATAGAGTAGAATAGAATAGAATAGAATAGAATAGAATAGAATAGAATAGAATAGAATAGAATAGAATAGAATAGGACAGAATAACTTTATTGTGACTTTGAATGTACACTAATTGGCATAAATTAAAATGCAATTCCGTTGCACACAGCTCTCAAAGGGTCACCACCTCCAATATACACTACATAACCATGACAGAATAAATAAAAAATTATGCATCTACCCACATATCTTATGTGACACAGAGAAACAACACAGTCTAGTTCGGATATATACATGTACTTGGCGAGAAAAATGAATCTTGCGAGTTCACCAGACGGATGGCACAGGGAACAAAGCTGTTGCAGAATCTAGTATAATCCTGCTAGATACCCGTGTTTAATTCACGGGAAATCAAGTAAAGTGGACACTTTGGATTCCTTTGATGAAGGAGTATCAATTTTTTTTGGACCCAGCTCTTTGCCCCCCCTGGAGTGGGGTTTCCCCTGTCTTTGCTCTGCAGATGTCCAGAGGGGCCATAAAGGCCCATCTGTCCTCCCTGGGGGGTGGGGTTAGGGTCCAGGATGCCTGGACTGCCACTGCCTGGATGGACAGACTGTCGGATGGTTGGGGGTGCCTGTTGTGGCCCGTCAGCTGCCAGCGGAGCTGGCGGCAGACTCAGACGAGGAGGAGGTTGGGGAGGAACCTGGGCCAGTCCTGGAGTCTGGGGAAGGCTCTGATGGATGCTCTGCGTCAGAAGCAGAGATAGAGCCAGGGCCGTCTGACATTTCCCAGCCACCGGAGAAGCAGCTGCCTTCAGAGTCGGAGATAAGTGGGGAAGAAGAACAGCTGGGGCCTGTTCCAGATGCGCGTATGTGCAGAGCTGTTCAGGAGAGGAGAACAACGGAGGAACAGGGGCTGGCTCGGGAAGCAAGGCACACGTGGACGCTGAATGGCCCCTCCCTGGCTGGGGAATAAATAGAAGCAAAAGGGGAGTGGTGGTTGCAGGAGACAACAGTTCGTATTTCTTTTGGAAGATTTGCTTATCGTGGTTCGGAGACTGCTATTTCTTTCGGAAGATTTGCTTATCGTGGTTCGTGCCTCAGAGACTTCTTGCCAGGAATTAATTTACAGCTTTGTGACTGGAAGCTCTTGCCTTGGCAATTATCCAAGGAATGATAAGGTCTGTTACTGCAATTAACCCTTGGAAGGATTATTGCCTGGACTTTTCTGTGTGTGAATGCCATGAATTCACAGTAGTTAAATAAAGAGGGTTTTTTCCGGGACAAGGAGTCTGTTTCTTGGTTCTGCTAAGGCTGGGTCAGAACAGTGCCTGGCAGGTTTGTCATCTTGTTCTTGTTTTCTTTCTCTTCTGTTCTACCGTACTTTGTTTTGGTTTTAATTCTTAAGTCTATTGTTTCTATACTGCCCGATGTATTGCGAGCTGCCCAAATTCAGGAGGCACCAATGTGAATAAAAAATATATATATGAAGAAATTAAAACTTACATGTAGAGCCTGGAATTCTATAAAATATACACGTAGACAGGAAGGAACTCAGAATAAAACTGCTTTAATCTCCTATTGGTGAGATTAGGGTATCTTTTAATAACAAATGAGGTTGAAGACCATTTTATTTATCGTAAAGAAAACACCACACATTGAAATCTTAAAAAAAAAAAAACTATTTTAGTTTAACGAATTACTTACTAGTCTGGCCACGAGATTATTAAGATTCAATCCGTATTTTGCAACGACTGGACGCAGAACTTCCGTGACTGGCTTGGTGGGTTTAGCCTTTAAACCAACCGATCTATTTATAGGGAGCAGGTCAAGCCTGAAACGGATAGACAAACCGAGTGAATATAGTTAGTCCTCGACTTACAACAGTTCATTTAGTGACCATTCGAAGTTACAACCTGATTGGAAAAAAGACACTTACGACTGTTTCTCACCCTTATGACCGTTGCAGCCTTCCCGTGGTCACGTGATTCAAAATTCAGACGTTTGGGGAACTGACTCGTATTTATGACGGTCGCAGCGTCCTGGGGTCATGCGATCCCGACAAGCAAACTCGATGGGGAAGCCAGATTCACTTAACAACTGTATTACTAATTTAACAACTGCAGTGATTCACTTATCAACTGTGTCAAGAATGGACGCAAAACGGGACAAAACTCACTTAACTGTCTCGTTTAGCAACAGAAATGTAAGGCTCAATTGTGGTCGTACGTCGAGAGAACCATTCAGAATTTAGCTTAGTCCTACAATCTCTTTGACGTAGTGTGAAACTAAGAAAAGTTAGAATATCCTTTTTTTTTTTTTTTTTTTTTTTTTTTTTTTTTTTTTTTGCATTCAGGGCCTCCACGAGACAGGTGTGTTTATGTCCAACAAGTCAAGATTGTGGTGGCTGTGATTGTGCAGTCCTGGTTGCCATTGTGGCTTTTTTACACACACACACCCCGGATACATTTCCTCTGACAGGCAGAGTCTTGGAAATATCATGCTGGCTGCTTGGATTCCGCACTCAGAATACGGCTAATCCTCGTCTCGCGACCTCAGTTGGGCTCAGAATTTCTGCTGCTAAGCGAGGCAGTTGTTAAATATTTTTTTTAGGTATACTACCAGAAAATTACAACAAAGGGACTACATAATGTATTTTTCAGACTATAAGACGCACCTAAATTTTGAAGAGGAAAACAAAAACAACAACAAAAAAGTTTTTGGCCTCCGTGCGCCCCATTTTTGGCGCCTTTTTTTGGGCCTTTTCCAGCCTTTTTTCTGCCCGTTTTCGAGGCTTTTTCTGGCCCATTTTCAAGGCTTTTTTCGGCCCGATTTTGAGGCTTTTTTCGGGCTATTTGGGGCCGTTTTTGAGGCTTTTTTCAAGCCGTTTTTGAGGCTTCAAGCCTCAGAAACGGCCTGAAAAAGCCTCAAAAACGGCCTGAAAAAAAGCCTCAAAAACGCCTCAAAAATGGCCTGAAAAAAGCCTCAAAAACTGCCCGAAAAAAGCCTCAAAAACAGCCCCAAAAAAGCCTCAAAAACGGTGTGAAAAAAGGCCGAAAAAAGGCCCAAAAATGGGGTGTGTGGAGGCCAAAAAATGGCTTCAAGCCTCAAAAACTGCCTGAAAAAAGCCTCAAAAATGGCCTGAAAAAAGCCTCAAAAACAGCCCGAAAAAAGCCCCCAAAACAGCGTGAAAA
>QLTV01000585.1:171501-181587 GCA_003457575.1 Thermophis baileyi
CCCGCCCTTTTCTTCCTCTTTCTTCTTCCTTCCTTCCTTCCTTTCCTTCCTTCCTTCCTCTCTCAGAATCCACCCACCCTTCTCTCTCTCCTCCAAGCCCTCATCTTTGGATTTTAAAGCTCACCTTTGAGACAACTGCCGTTTTCTTTCTTCTTCCGTGACCTCCCCAAACTCTTGCTCCTCGACCAGGAAAAGAAAGTCCCCTTTTTCTTTTTCTCACCATCTTCTTCTCCAGATTCTTCATTTAAGGAGCGCCCAGACTTGGCTTTTCCGCCTAACTATCAACAAGGGCAATATTAAAAATCACTTCCGCGAGTATTGTTTCTTTAATCAGGATAGTGCCTCTACTGGCTGGTTCTGCTGCCTGCTCCTCCTCTTCCTCCCAACAGCTCCCACCCCCATCATACACACTTGCAGCCAAGACCAACTAACAAGGCAGATCTTCATTACCTTCTTGATAAACAAGCAGCTGTCAGAATAACAGAGTTGGAAGGGGCCTCGGAGGTCTTCTAGTCCAACCCCCTGCTCAAGCAGAAAACCCCATACCACTTCAGACAAATGGCTGTCCAATCTCTTCTTAAAAACTCCCAGTGTTGGAGCATTTACAACTTCTGAAGGAAAGTTGTTCCACTGATTCATTGTCCTCACTGTCAGGAAATTTCTCCTTAGTTCCAGGTTGCTTCTCTCCTTGATTAGTTTCCACTCGTTGCTTCTTGTCCTGCCCTCAGGTGCTTTGGAGAATAGCTTGACTCCCTCTTCTTTGTGGCAGCCCCTCAAATATTGAAACACTGCTAACATGTCCCCTCTAGTCCTTATTTTCTCTAGACTAGACATACCCAGTTCCTGCAACCGTTCTTCCTATGTTTTAGCCTCCAGTCCCCTAATCATCTTTGTTGCTCTTCTCTGCACTCTTTCTAGAGTCTCAACATCTTTTTTTTTTGGTCCACACCAGAGGTGGTATTCAGCTGGTTCTATCCGGTTCGGGCGAACCGGTAGGGGCGATTGCGGGTGGCCCTGCCCACCCGCCCGGACGTAATCACGTCCCTTTTATCCATGTTTTCGAGGCTCTGTACATGCGCAGAAGGCCTTGCGCATGCACGAAGGTGGCACGTGCGAGCGAAGCGAGCGCTCGCTTGTTCACATTTGCGAACCGGTAGCGAAGGTAAGTGAATACCACCCCTGGTCCACACTAATATGTACCAATATTTTAGCTAATGCATTTTTACTTGATTTTTTTAAAAGTTTGAACCATCTTCCCAATTTTGGGTCAAACGCAGGTCCGGTTCCTTCACAAGCCTCTCGTGGGGACTCACTCACTCATGTATACCATGTTTTCCCCAAAATAAGACCCTGTCTTACATTTTTTTGAACCCTGAAATAAGCGCTTGGCCTTATTGCCATGCACTCAAAAGCCTGATTGGGCTTATTATCAGGGGATGTCTTATTTTGGGGGAAACAGGGTACTAGGGTGTGTTGTTTCTCTGTGTCATAGAATATATGTGAGTATATACATAATTTTGCATTTATTTACTTATTTTGTCATGTTTATATAGTGTATATTGGAGGCGGTGACCTTCTAAGAGCTGTATGTCACAAAATTTCATTTTAATGTATGCCGATTAGTGGACCTTCAAAGTGACAATAAAGTTATTATTCTATTCTACACCAGCAAGAATTGGGTCTATTTTCAACTGTACATCCTAAAACAGGGGTCTCCAACCTTGGAAACTTTAAGCCTGGTGGACTTCAACTCCCAGAATTCCCCAGCCTGGCTGGGGAATTCTGGGAGTTGAAGTCCTCCAGCAAAGCTGGCTGGGGAATTCTGGGAGTTGAAGTCCGCCAGGCTTAAAGTTGCCAAGGTTGGAGACCCCTGTCCTAAAAGATAGATAGATACCTTTCTCGGACTGGAAACACCGAACATATCAGGACCGAAACTGGACTTCAGAGTAGGGCTGCTTGGGACCCATTGAGGATCGGGGACCGGACGGCCTTCCACTTCGGCTAAAACACATTCTTGGTAAAACGGGGACTTCAGAAAGCGTGCGTAACTGTCAAATTTCATCAAATTGAAAATCTAAAAGACAAAACAGAGTCCTGTTAAGACAGAATTCAATACGGGTTTCACAAGTGGCAGAATTTGTCCCCGGGGGGGGGGGAATAAAACATTTTTTAAAAAAACATCCTTGGGGAAAAATTGGAATAGCTAAAGGAGAACTTGAAGAGAATTCTAACCCAATTGTCTCTTCGAATATGGCTTGGCCTTTCGAAATGTTTCTGAAAGAGAGACCATAGGTAAGAGAATTTAAGAGAAATTTAATGGAAGTTCTACTTCCATCAGTTCATTTAGTGACCGCTCAAAGTTACAACGGCCCAGAAACAAGTGACCTATGACCGTTTTTGACACGTAGGACCGTTGCAGCATCCTCATGGTCACGTGATCCGAATTCGGACGCTTGGCGACTGACTCGTATTTATGACTGTCGCAGTGTCCTGGGGTCATGTAATCCCCTTTGCCGACCTTCCGACAATGGGGAATCCAGATTCACTTAACAACCTAACTTAACAAAAGCAACGATTCCCTTAACCACTGTGGCAAGGAAGGTCGTACAATGGGGTGAACCCATTTGACAAAGGTTTCACTGAGTGACCGAAATGTCGGGCATATTGGAGTCGTAACCCGCGGACTACCTGTACCCGTATTTCCCCGAAAAAATAAGAATAGGTCTTATATTAATTTTTGCTCCAAAAGACGGATTAGAGTTTATTTTCCGGTTAGGGGAAATACGTTACTAAAATGCATCGGTCTGGCTGACGTTCTTAACTGGGGCTTATTTTTGGGGTAGGGCTTATATTACGAGCATCCTGAAAATTCATGCTAGGGCTTATTTTCTGATTGGGTCTTATTTTCAGGGAAACAGGGTAGTTGTGGCAGCCCTCCTGCAAAGGGTGTTTTTCATAACCAGCAGAAGGGAATTGTTCAGATTTCCGACGGTACCTGAAGCTGCTGATCTTTGAACATGTTCGGATGTGGCGCGGTCAGGACATCGTCCGCCAGCTGGACTTGGCTGTCGATATTGACTGGAGTCGTAGCTTTGCTGCATAAATATTTATTAAAGATCTCCTGCGCTCTGAATGAAAGCTGCAAAGCAAGAAGAAATTACGTTAAAAAGAAAAGTATGCAGGAATTATGGCAGCCGTGAGATACAGGCCGCCCTCGACTTACAACAGTTCGTTTAGTGACCGTCACAATGGCACTGGGGAAAAAAAGGGAGTTCTGACCGTATTTTCCATTGTCTTCCATGGCTTCCATGTTGTCTTTGCTGGTCAGACGGTCGCAAAAGGGGATCACGTAACCCCAAGACTGCATAAATACGAGACAGTTGCCAAGCATCTGAATTATGACCATGGGGATGCTACAAAGGCCGTGAGTGTGAAAAATGGTCACAAGTCATTTTTTTTCAGTGCCGTGGTAACTTTGAACAGTCACTAAATGAACTGTTGTAAGTTGAGGACTAGCTATCTTCTCCTTCCCGGGGTGGTGGCTCCTTTCTTCTCCCTGCTTCTCCCCCACCCCACCTCAGACTTTTTCCAAAGAGTTTGAGCAGACAGAATTTATTGCAGGTTGTTTCAAAATAAACGGAAAAAGAGGGGAAAAGGCGTTTGACAGCATAACCTTACCTCCTTTTTGTCGTGAGCAGGTATGTGATTAAAATATTCGCAGGCTTGCCAAAACAGGATGTTTTCTTCACTAAATTCCTTCCGTAGAAAATCCTAGTTGGGAAAGAGGAATTAAAAACCACACTGAGGGGAAACGCCCAAGAACCCTCCAAAAGCCCCCCAGATCTCAAACCCTGAAACATCTTCCAGTGAAGGGACCCTCTTGTGTCTCTTTCGAAGTCTGTCTTGGGTTGGGGGAGATGCCTGGTGGGGCTCGAAAGCGAATTGAGCTGCAACGGCGACTGAATTAAGCCCAGCTATGGAGAAGGATGATGGGGCCACCATACTTGTGATGGCCCCGGAGGAGACGACGATGCTACTGGCCCATTTACCGACATAAAACGGAGGGAAATCTCCAGGTTCGGCTCCATCTGCCCATCTCCTGGCTCAAGGGATTAAGCGGGGGACGGGGGGGACGGGGGACAATGTGTTTCTCTTCTCAAACAAGCCCCCTCCCCAAAAGAGATCCAGACAGACAGCCACATCCAGAAATTCCTGAAGCTACGATGCTCGTGTCCACATACATGGCCCCAGTGGTGGGATTCAAATAATTTAACAACCGGTTCTCTGCCCTAATGATTTCTTCCAACAACCAGTTCACCAAAGTGCTCAGAAAGTTAACAACCGGTTCTCCCTAAGTGCTGCGAACTGGCTGAATCCCACCACTCCATGGCCCAGAAAAAGCGTTACTTGAAATTATTACACATATTTGGGGCCAAAAAGAATGTAACACCCCAAACCCACAGACGGTGTCCCAAAGGTGCTTTTTTTTCAAGAGGCAACTGGACTTTCTGGTTTTTCTTTGAAGACATTTCGCTTCTCATCCAAGAAGCTTCTTCAGGAGGAAGAAGAAGAAGAAGAAGAATAGGAAGAGGAAGAGGAAGAAGTAGTAGTAGTAGTAGTAGTAGTAGTAGTAGTAGTAGTTTCTTGGATGAGAAGCGAAACATCTTCAAAGAAAAAACCAGAAAGTCCAGTTGCCTCTTGAAAAAGCACCTTTGGGACAACCATGACCTGGATAACGGAGAATCTCCATAGACATCTACAGATGGCGTTTATTTCAATCAAGATCATGAGCACCTGGGCACAGCACCTCTTCTCTCCTTCCTTCGAGGCCTGCAACTCCCATTCCACCTCGGGCCTTGCCGCGTTTCCCGAGGTCAGGGAAGACTAGCCTAGGGGACTTGTCCAGGAGATTCCAGGCTGGCCATGCTCTCTTAAATACCACTAGGATCTGGTTGCCAGCTGCAGCTAGATGCTTGTTCAGCGCACTCTGTTTGGGATAACGCCAAACCAAAACCGTGGCTTAGTCGTTCTCCATTGCTTACAGAGAAATATCGAATACCAAGGGGATCCTGTAGAAGACACTCAAAGGAAACAGCCGAACTGGCAACTCTTCTTTCTCGTTGTCGTTGGCAGCTCTGGACACTGGGCAGACTGGCATTGCTGCTGAGGCTGGTGTCACTGGCGCCATCTTTCAAGTCACTGTGATTCAGCTCTGCGGTAACGGCAAAAAATCATCATCATCATCATCTGGCAATAAACGTACGGCTGCGTCAACCTCTCCGGAACTGAAAACCGTGAAATCTCTCGCTTGCTACAGGGGAAAGCTGAGAACCACAGCAAAGGACCAGGCTTTGCTGGTGGGTCTATGACAAGTCGCCACGGCTGACTCACCGCAGCCAGTGTGGTGCAGGACAAAACTCGCCATAGGACAACTGCTGTGACCAACTCTCCACGGGACAAGAGTTACACTAATATCGAAGAATTGGTGGAATCGAATCATTAAAAATAGGAGGCCAAAAGAGGGACAACGTGAAAGGTGAATGAGAAAATTTAAATCATGTTTCAATTATTTTAAATAATTAAATTGAATTGTTGCAGTCCTGCGGTGAGTTGACCGTGGCGAATTGACCGTGGCGAATTGACCGTGGCGAGTTGGCTCTGGCGAGTTGGCCGTGGTGAGTTGACCGTGGCGAATTGACCGTGGCGAGTTGGCCGTGGTGAGTTGGCCGTGGTGAGTTGGCCTTGGTGAAGTTGGGCATGGTGAGTTAGCCATGGTGAGTTGGCCGCAGTGAGTTGGCCATGGTGAATTGGCTGTGGTGAATTGGCCATGGTGAGTTGGCTGCGGTGAGTTGTCCCATTCCGTTTGCTGGTAATGCAAATCTTGCAAACTGTTCCAAGTCTAGGACTACCTGTATTCCTGCCCCAAACAGGTATGCTTTTGCTCTCCTGTCAATTATATAGAAGTGAGTAGCTGCTTCTTTTTCAGGTTTTTCCAATCATCCCTGGGCAGCCTGTATCTTTGTTACAGAGAAGGACTATTGTTGATTTCTAAGTCCCAAGAAGCCTAGACCTTTACAAATTATGGGTAAAATAATTGTTCTGCCTGGTTTGGATCTGCAAATGGCTGGGCACCATGGGACCCGCAGAGCCCTAACTAGGGACAGCCTAAGCTATTAGAAACTGATGGAATTTGCACAGTGCCAAGGGAGGGGAAAGGATACCCAGGCAGCTTGGAGAAGGGGTGGGGGAGAAGACAGCAGGAGGCCTCCCTGGGACCCACACGGAGACCAAAGGCCACACCTGCCGTTGACCAGCAGGGCTTCCGCTCCGAACCTCCCTGGTCACAAGCTGTGGAGAAAAAGTCTCCATCCAGCCGTGTGCAGCAGCTGCCAAAAAAGCCAACACAGTCCTAGGCTGCGTTAACAGCGGGATAGAATCAAGATCACGTGAAGGGTTAACTTGGAACGATTCAAGTCCACCAGCAACTAATTCAGCTTGTAAATGGAAGTGTTAATATCACTTTATAATGCCTTAGTAAGGCCACACTTGGAATACGGCATCCAGTTTTGGTCGCCACGATGTAAAAAAGATGTTGAGACTCTAGAAGAGTGCAGAGAAGAGCAACAAAGATGATTAGGGGGCTGGAGGCTAAAACATATGATGAATGGTTGCTGGAATTGGGTATGTCTAGTTTAATGAAAAGAAGGACAAGGGGTGACATGATAGCAGTGTTCCAATATCTCAGGGGTTGCCACAAAGAAGAGGGAGTCAAGCTATTCTCCAAAGCACCTGAGGGTAGAACAAGAAGCAATGGGTGGAAACTCATCAAGGAGAGAAGCAACCTAGAACTAAGGAGGAATTTCCTGACAGTTAGAACAATTAATCAGTGGAACGACTTGCCTCCAGAAGCTGTAAACGCTCCAACACTGGAGGTTTTTAAGAAAAGATTGGATAACCATTTGTCTGAAATGGCAGAGGGTTTCCTGCCTGGGCAGAGGGTTGGACTAGAAGACCTCCAAGGTCCCTTCCAACTCTGTTCTTCTCTTAAAAAAGAACCGGCGAGTCAAGATCAGAGAGGCATTACCTGGATAAAGCTGGTAGGAGCCCCTGGCGTGGTGCCACTTCAGCAGACACCTCCAGTCGCTTAGGAAAGGCCATCCTTCAGTGGCCATGCCCAGCAGAGGGGCCAAACCCACAGAGAAGGCCCGGCTGGCCTCCCGCTAGTGGCGAAACCCACAGCAGCAAGCATCCTTTCTCCCTTTCGCTCTATTTTACAGCATTTCCTCCAAGTGGCATTTCCCCCCCCCTCCACCGCCAGAGCTTGAAAGATGCTCTCTTGGTACACCTGACTCAAAGCTAATCCAGTGCGACATCAATAATTGAATGAAAAAAGCCCTTCGTGGCTGTTGCCGAAGGGATATGAATTATTCAACCTGCAGTGCAATGCAAGGGACAGACACAGCGCTCGAGTGGCCACAGCCGAGAGGCCAATCCAAACACACACACACAGACACACAGACACAGACACAGACACATACACACACACACACACACACACACACACACACACACACACACACAAACAGCTTCGTTCTGGGCTTTCCTGCTTCCCTAAAGAAAATGAAGAAAGCGTGGGGTCAGGTTTAAAACTTTAAAATTACTACATTGAGGATGGGGCATCAGCAGAGGTGGGCTGCTGCCGGTTCGGACGAACCGGTAGTTCCAAGCAGCNCACGCGCAAGCGAGTGAAGCGAGCGTGCGCGCTCACATTTTCGGTTCTGGGCGAACCGGTTGTTACATTATGTGACGCACCACCTCTGGGCATCAGTCAAAGTGTTTTAAGTATTTTGTTTTGACTTTTCTCTCTTTTAAAATGGTGATAAGGTTTTATGAAACCATTAGACTGGAACGTAGGAAGACGTCTTCTCCTACGGCTGGATCAATTGATTAGAGAGCTTCTGAAATCCCTAAACTGAAAAGATAAAGTTACAGAAGGATGGCTGGATCCTGATCAGAAAAAAAAAATAGTTTCTTAGGATCTTAACTTCAAACAACCTTTGTGGGTGATTTACTGTGCAAAGGAGGGGTTGCTTTCACTTTGTCCAACCAACTTTCCTTTTTCCTTTCGTCTTTGTTGTGTTAACTATAAAAGGGGATGTAAAATAAGGATCGGGGTTCCCTCGCTGAATGAGAGGAATCCCTTTTTGTCTGAATATTCTGATAAAATTGTAACGAAATGATCTCCCTCTCTCGGCCTGTCTCACTGGAGAATATGCATTCCAAGGCACGAGACTAAAATTGGCCTTCGCCACCCCTTACTGCAAAACAGGTCAATCCTTCTGCTTCCAGTGGATCAGAATAGGTCTCAAAGGATCACAATCCCTGATTGTTGGGGCTATAACAACGCTGCAGAAATATTCATCCAGGCCCAAGGGTCCTTTCGGGCCCCAAAGCTGATAGGACAAGTCCAGACCAAGGAGTCCGCTCCTGAATTCCGGTGGAACCAACCAACCTTCAGCTGTTTTACTTTTGCAGAAACCTTGTGCTCGGCTGACAGACTACCGATGTCACATTCTTTGAATGCGCAGAGGTGCCGAGTCAGGACAAGCTGAACGAATGAGTTGCCAAGAAGCCGTCTGAGTTCATCCAACAACAATTTTGGGTCTTGTCTGTCTGGTCTGGTTTTCGTTCTACAAAAGTTTTAGAAAACCGCTTGGCCAGGATTGAGCTGATCCCAAGAAACACCATTACCCTGTAATATTACCCTGAAAATAAAATCAGGTCTTATATTATTTTTTGCTCCAAAAGGTGCATTAGGGCTTATTTTCTGGTTGGGTCTTATTTTGGGGGAAATACGGTACTAAAATGCATCCATCTGGCTGATGATCTTAACTGGGGTTTATTTTTGGGGTAGGGTTTATATTACGAGCATCCAGTAAAATCAAGCTAGGGCTTATTGTCTGGTTGGTCTTATTTTGGGGGAAATACGGTANTTAGATTATTTTTTGCTCCAAAAGATGCACTAGGGCTTATTTTCTGCTTGGGTCTTATTTTGGGGGAAATACGGTACTAAAATGCATCCATCTGGCTGACGATCTTAACTGGGGTTTATTTTTGGGGTAGGATTTATATTACGAGCATCCAGAAAAAATCAAGCTAGGACTTATTTTCCGGGGAAAACATGGTATAAAAAGCCTGGCCTTTAATAATCCGTTACCCTGTAATGTTAAGCTCCGGAATAACAGCTCAGAATCATAGTCAAACAAATAAAAAAGTACCGACGCATACAAAACCATCACAGAATCAACACAACCGCTCAGCTGCATAGGGATCGGAAAAAAAAGCCGGCTGGGAAAAGGAAGGCTGGAAATTATCTCATAAAGTTGAACACTTAAAAACTTGGAGGTTGTTGCTCAAAGAGGGCCAGGTAGTCCTCGGCTTACGACCGCAATTGAGGCCAAATTTTCTGCCGCTAAACGAAACATTTATTATGTGAATGTTGTCCCATTGTGCAACTTTTCTTGCCGCAGTTGTTCAGTGAATCACTGCAGCCGTTAAGTTAAGTCACATGGTTGTTCAGTGAATCCGGATTCCCCAATGACTTTGCTTGCAAGAAGGTCGCAAAAAGGGGATCACGCGACCCCAGAGACACTGCCACCGTCATAAATATGAACCACTGGCCAAGCGGCTGAATTTTGATCACGTGACCGTGGGGATGCCGCAACCGTCGTGTGGAAAACGGTCCTGAGTGCCGTTATAACTTTGAATGGACACTAAATGAACTGTGGTAAGACGAGATCTACCTGTATATGTTTTGGTTTGTTTCTTTGTCAAACCAAAAACCAACCAAACCAACAAGCTTCCCTTCACAGTGAACAAGCCAATCCAAACCGATCCACTGCTGGAAACTGGGGGTGTTTTGCACCCCTCTGTGCTGCTGGCCACACCCCAAGAGTCCCCAGTTTGCCATATGTGGAGAGAGAGAGAGAGAGAGAGAGAGAGAGACAGACAGACAGACAGACAGACAGACAGACAGAGACAGAGAGACAGAGAGAGAGAGGGAGAGAGAGGGAGAAGGAGACAGAG
>QLTV01000585.1:217914-228449 GCA_003457575.1 Thermophis baileyi
CCTCCTCTCCTCTCCTCTCCTCTCCTCTCCTCTCCTCTCCTCTCCTCTCCTCTCCTATCCTATCCTATCCTAAAAATGTCCAGTTCATAACTCTGGCGTTTAAGACAGAGTTCCCCAATCTTTCCGGCTTTGTGGACCGACGGGGAAGGGGGGGGAGAGAGGGGGGATGGCTCCCCACGAGTAGTTGACAAGCACGTGCTCAGTGTAGCTCCATTTGTGCGAGTGGCGGGTACGCACACCCACTGCTTGCGCAAGTGCCCGCTGTTTCCAGGGCCCGGTTGTGAATAGCTCATGGCCCAGTCGTGGGCCGTGGCTCAGGGATTAAGAGCTAAATGTCACCCTACTTTCTTTTGTGATACACAGTTAACTTCATTCAGCAAGCTTGGTCTTGGTCTCCTGGCTATCCTGGGATCAGCCGGAGCTGAACTGGACCTGCCAGGCCGGGGGTCTCCAACCTTGGCAACTTTAAGACTTGTGGACTTTAACTCCCAGAATTCCTCAGCCAGCTTTGCTGGCTGAGGAATTCTGGGAGTTGAAGTCCACAAGTCTTAAAGCTTTGCTGGCTGAGGAATTCTGGGAGTTGAAGTCTACAAGCCTTAAAGCTTTGCTGGCTGAGGAATTCTGGGAGTTGAAGTCCACAAGTCTTAAAGCTTTGCTGGCTGAGGAATTCTGGGAGTTGAAGTCCACAAGTCTTAAAGCTTTGCTGGCTGAGGAATTCTGGGAGTTGAAGTCCACAAGTCTTAAAAGCTTTGCTGGCTGAGGAATTCTGGGAGTTGAAGTCCACAAGTCTTAAAGCTTTGCTGGCTGAGGAATTCCGGGAGTTGAAGTCCACAAGTCTTAAAGTTGCCAAAGTTGGAGACCCCTGTGCCAGGCTGTCCTTCAAATGTTCGTTAGAATTCATTTAGAAGCCTGTCTCATTGATCTCTCTCTCTCTCTCTCTCTCTCCCCCCCACCTTCTCGAAGACCCCAGTGCGAGTCCCGCCTGCACGGAAGAAAGGGTGGCCTACGAGGCTTCAAAGTTGGAGAAGCGCCTCAGCCTGCTCTCCCACAGCGGCTGCCACGGCAGCGGAGGTAACGTCTCGCCCAACCCTTCCTCCTCCTCCTCCGTCCCAGGAATTCGCTTCACAGCTGAGCCGGAGAAACCGAATCACTTCGCCACTCTGGGATTCTTCAGGGCCCGTGGGAGGGTGGGAGGAGAATAAGGCTGCATTTCCGATGCCAGGGTGGGCCCCGTGTCTGCTGCTTTCTGCACAGCCGGTGCCAAGTTCCAGGTCTGAAAAAAAAAAGTTTCTTTGGCCAACTTCAGAAATGGCAGTTGCTGAGCCCGGGGAGAGAATGGGCTTTCTGCAAGACTAGCCATAGAAACAAACAGAGATAACAGAGTTCGGTCGCTCCCTCCCTGCCCAGCTAGTCTTTAAAGCGCCACCGGACTTAACTTCTGCTTGCCCTCTGCCAAGGATGGGAAGGAGTTTGGGCTGTGCCACGGAGTAAAAGCGGGAAGGAGCCAGATTCAAAATATAAGTAGAGAGTCACGGCGTCTTCCTGCCATATTTTCCTTCTGGAACAGATTTGCATTGCAGGTGACTTAATCTGCCTGTCCCAGATGCTGGCACGACCCCATCGGATTCAAGTTCGGAGGAGGAGGAGGAGGAGTTGGAACCCTGGGACTGTCCGTCAGGGATGGCACATTTCCCCTGGAGTGTTTGGAGAGGCCAGGGGCTGAGAAAGCTGCTGTCGCAGGGCCCTCAGGCATTGAGGGAGCTGGTCGACCAGACAGGGAGCTGCCTGCCCACACAGACACGGGGGAGGATGGGCTGCAGACAGGTGGTGGGGATGAGAGGCAGCAGATCCCTTCTGATGAGGGACAGCTGCCTCCCCCACTCGATCCGAGGGCACGGAGAGTAGAGCGGAGGCAAGCTCAGAGGAGGTCTGCGAGGCTGCCGGTGAGGAGGCCGCCCCGTTCCTCCTCACAAGGAACACCTGGCTGGGGTTGACTTAAGCAGAGGCCGGGGGTGGGTGGGTTGTCTTTGTGAGGAACAATTGTATGTTTTGGCATGCACTCCCCCGACCTTAGAAAAAAACCCTGCTTTGGGTCATGTTTCTGCCTGTGCTTTGGTGTGTGGGGACTTGCCTTGCTCTGTGGACCTTGACTCTCGGATCTTGCCCCTGCGAGCTTGCGCCTTGTCTTTGGACTTCCTCACTGCCTTTGTGAATTGGTTTCGTTGCTTCCTGGCTTTTGTTTGTGGGTGGCTGCCTTCAGGGAAGTTTGGAGTGGAGCCTTCCCGGCCGTTGTTTGTTGTGGAATTGAAAAAAGACTCTTATCGAAGCCTGCTTCCGCCTAGGCGACCTGGGTGATAACAGATGCTGCCCTGCCTGGCGAGGATTAGTGGCGTCCCTCTCTGCTCCCAGACAGCTTCCGCTGTTTAATCCAGTGTCCCTTCTTCCTTCAACCAGGGGATGACCGCAGCTTGTCCAGTGCGTCCTCGGACACCAGCCA
Organism: Thermophis baileyi; assembly: GCA_003457575.1. Classification (NCBI taxonomy): domain Eukaryota; kingdom Metazoa; phylum Chordata; class Lepidosauria; order Squamata; family Dipsadidae; genus Thermophis; species Thermophis baileyi. The sequence goes on from QLTV01000585.1 coordinate 220,412, forward strand.
CTCCGATGCCAGCATCGGGAGCAGATTGACTCTCTGGCCCGAGCAGTCATCCGCCGGCACTTCGCAGGAGTCTCGTGGACCGGTGGCGGCGGCGGCAGCAGCAGCAGAGAAGCTGCAGTCAGACGGAGCCCGGGGGGCCAGCAAGCCACCCCCCAGCCTCCTGCGCTCCAGGCAGCTCCAAGAAATTGGCCGCCAGAGTTCCTCCGACAGTGGGATAGCGACCGGCAGCCACTCCTCTTATTCGGGAAGCTTCTCTTCCTACGCGGGGAGCCTGGACATTTGCCACGGGGATGAGTTTGGGTCCCTGCTGAGTCTCTCGCTCAGCTTCCCTTCCGACCGGAATGTTTGCAGCTGCCTGCCGGGGGAGCCAGGGAGGAGCCCCGGCTCGGAGTACCAGGCCCCCAGCTGGCTCCGGCACACCTACGATACTCCCCGAAGTTTGCTTGCGGCGTCTACGACAGGCATCCTCCCTTCTGGTCCAGATGCCGGCCTGTCCAAGATCCAGAGCTCTAAAGGGGACGTCAAACGGCCAGCCCCCCATCTGGAGAGAGAAGCCGCTTCCAGGCCAAGCCAGGAAAAGGACTCGCAGGGCGTCTTCCCACCGGGAAGCACCAAAGGCTCCTTCCCGGAGACACAGCTCAGGCAGCCGGTTCAGGGCCAGGACTGGAGAGGGCCTGAGGTTCCTCCGTGTGTCTCCAGCAGTTCTTGTGAACTGTGCAGCTCCCCTTCCGAGGCGAAGCCGGCTCTCTTCCCATCTTGCCCAGTCTGTGGTGGGATACAGGTAAACCGTGGCCAGCAGCTCATCCTGATCTTGCTTTGAATTGGTGTGCAACCGGGGCGTGTATTTGAATCCAAAACTTTCTTAGCTTTCTTACACAACTACCACGCATGATAAAATGACCCTCTTGTTATTCTGATTTCCAACATCACTTTAAAGCAGGGGTCCCCATCCACAGGTTTGTGGACCGGTACCGGGTTGCGGCATGCTAGAAACCAAGCTGCACGAACAAGCAAAGCCCCATCCGCGGGATGCAGGCAGCATGCGAAACCACGTCCCCTCCGGTCCGTGGGGAAACCTCTCTCCACAGAACCGGTCCCTGGTGCCCAAAACATTGGGGGCTGCTGTTTTAAAGTACCTTTGGACACTCTAGACCAGGGGTGTCAATTTCATTGAGGGCCGTATCAGGGCTGTGGTTGACCTCGGGGGGCCAGGATGGGTGTGGCCAACTGCGTGGGCATGGCCAGCTTGACGCCATTCACTGGGCGGGGCCAGCTGCATGGGCGTGGCCAGCTTGCTCCTCAAACTGCTGGCATGTTTCCTCTTTGCAACTGGGTAGACCAGGCCGAAGCCACGCTGGCCCGATCTTTCCTCTTCGCACTGGGTAGACCGGGCCAAAGCCACGCGGGCCGGCCCCTTACATTTTCCAGGCTGGCCCCCCGGGCCGCATCTGACCACATCACGGGCCGCATCCGGCCCGCCGGCCTTGAGTTTGACATCCCACTCTAGACAGTTTTTCTGGGGTCGTACGCCAAGTGTGCATCATTTTATAAAAATTCTTTTTAAGATTATAACGTGAAGTTAATAGACAGAAGGGAATATTTGTAGCTCAGGGTTAAACTGTGGGCTCCTGGGTGCTATCTGAGCTGGGTTGCTTCCTTACAGACGTTTCATGACCCAACTAGGTAACATCATCAGTACTAGAAGGGAGAAGGGTTTATATGCAAGTGGCTTGCTCCGTCAGTGTTGATGGCAGTGTTTTTGCTGGTTCCTTGATTAAGTTGTGGTTTACCGGAAAAGGAAATTGGCAGTATCGTTGCTCAGAGTCCCTCACACCCTCATTTGCCCTCTCGTCTGGACTACTGCAAAGGTCTCTACAGGGAGCTGCCCTTGAAGAACATTTGGAAGCTTCAACTGGTGCAGAACGAGGCTGCACGGGTGGTAAAGAATGTCAGATACTGGGTCCCTGTAACACCACGGAGCTGCATTTGTGGGTGCTGCTTATCACCTTTAAAGCCTTCCTGGCGGGTTTTTTTTTTTTACCTTTTTAATGTGTTTCTATAGAGATACAGGTAGTTCTCATCTTACGGCCACAATTGAGCCGCAAATTTGTGTCGCTAAGTGAGAAATTTTGTTAAGTGAGTCTTGCCCCATTTTACGACTTTTCTCGCCACATTTGTTAAGTGAAACCCCGCCGTTGTTAAACGAGTCACACTAATTGTTGTTCAGTGAATCTGGCTCCCCCCATGGACTTTGCTTGTTAGAAAGTCGCAAAAGGGGACCGTGTGAGCCCGGGGACACTGCAGCCGTCATAAATGCGAGTCAGCTGTCCAGCATCCGAATGTAAATCACGTGACCCTGGGGATGCTGCAACAGTCGTAAGTGTGAACAATAGTCATGAGTCACTTTTTTCAGTGCCGTTCTAACTTCGAATGGTCACTAAGCAAACTGTTATAAGTCGAGGACTACCTGCATTTTAAGAGATCAAGAGAAAGCAGCTTTAGTGCTCCTAGTTTTGAAAGAAGCGTATTTTAATACAGCCTATTCTCTCTGTGTGTGTGTTTGTCTGTTTTTAAAGGAGACTCCAATTTTATCATCTCAAATGTTCGCACCCAATCTAGGTAAGAACCACGGATGGATTTGAAATTCCCACGCCATTCATGTCCGAAGAAAAAAGTTTCCCCTTCTAGTTCTGGTTGGTCACCCCTCCAGACATATCTAGTTAAGTGATTGTCGTTTAAAAGTCTGTTGTCACCCTTGCAAGGTTGCCTACCCAAGAGTGCTATCCTTATCTTGATTGCAAAGTTACACAAAGGAAAATTTCGTAAATTTTCTCTCAGGGCGCAAAGAGAAAATACCTATTGTGAACTCCGCGTAGGCATCAGGAAGGGCATCCGGCCAGTAAATGCTCACTCCACCCAGTGGCCCTGACCCAACCCTGAATCATGGGACTATAGGGTCGTAAAAAGGGAAAAACAACACACACACACAAAGGAAATTTCGTAGTTTCTCTCTCAAGGCGGAAAGAGAAAATACCTATTGCAAACTCCATGTAGATGTCAGGAACGGCATCCGGCCAGTAAATGCTCAGCTCCAGTCAGTCGCCCTGACCCCACCCCGAATTAAGGGACTACAGGGGCATAAAAAGAAAAAAAACGGAAATTTCATAGTTTCTCTCTCAGGGCACGAAGAGAAAATATCTACTGTGAACTCCACGTAGGCGTCAGGAAGGGCATCTGGCCAGTAAATGCTCAGCTCCAGTCAGTCGCACCGATTTAAGGGACTACAGGGCTGTAAAAAAACACACACACACAAAGGAAATTTGGCTAGTCTGAAAATACATCTCTCCCCCTCCCACACCGTTACAGACCTACATCCTAGGGAGGGTCCCATGTGAGACATAAGCCATGCCCACATTCCTTCTGCAGGCTCGGCTTCCTCCTGCTTCCAAGGTCATCCCCACAGACTTCGCATTGTGTTTGTTTTTGCAGAACCATCCCTTTCGGAGCAATTGCACGGTGAAATGGCAACTTACGTGAATATCCCCACGAGTCCCACAGCAAAGAAACAACTCCATTACATGGAGGTGGAGCTTCAGGAACCCAGCGGGAGCATTCGAGGTAAGAATCTCCAAAAATGGCCAAGCAGGCAGGAGTATAAGTTTTTCGTGACGTTCTGAGCTACGCTAAGAATCACAATAAGCCTTTGGAATGTAAAGCTTCTCTCCTCGCCACCACCCCCGTCCTCCCTGAATCTGGCTAAATAGCCACGGTTACAGGTAGTCCTCAACTTACGACCAGAATTGAGCCCCACAATTTACATCACTAAGTGAGACATTTGTTAAGTGAGGGGTTTTTTTTTACGACTTTTCTTGCCACATTTGTTCAGTGAATCCTTGCAGTTCAGAGGTGCTATTCAGCCGGTTCGGGCCGGTTCGGGCGAACCGATTGTAGCGGCGCCTCGGCGCTATGCCGTCCTATTTAGGGACGTTTTGAAGCCGCGCGCATGCGTGCAAGCCGCACGTGCGAGCAAAGCGCATGCGCGGAAGGCTGCACGCATGCGCGCGCTCTCACATTTTCAGTGCTGGGCGAACCGGTAGGTAAATTATGTGGATCCCACCTCTGCTGCAGTTGTTCAATTAGTGTCACGCAGTTGTTAGGTGAAGCTGGCTCCCCCGTTGAGGAAGGTCGCAAAAGGGGATGATACGACCCTGAGACATTGCATCCGTCATGAGTCCGTCGCCAAGCGCCTGAATTTTGATCACGTGACCCCTGGGGACGCTGCAACAGTTGTCAGGGTGAAAAATGGTCATTGGTTACTTTTGCAGTGTCGTCGTAACTTCGAACAGTCACTAAACGAACTGTTGTAAGTTCGTCGCAAAACTCACTTAACAAATGTCTCACTTAGCAACGTAAACTCTGGTCGTAAGTCGAGGACTACCTGCATAACCTGAAGAGGGGCTTCCAGGTAGCCTTAGAGGAGTCTTCCTGCGGGGCCAGGAAAGGAGGTAGGCTTCCCAGAAGAGCCAAGCTAAGGTAGTCCTCGACTTACGACCACAATTGAGCCCAAAATTTCCATTGCTAAGTGAGACAGTTGTTAAGTGAGTTTTGCCCCATTTCACCACCTTTCTTGCCACCGTTGTTAAATGAATCACTGCAGTTGATATTTTAGTAATTCAGTTGTTAAGTGAATCCGGCTTTGCTTGTCAGAAGGTCACGAAGAGTGATCACTGCAACCGTCATAAGTATGAGTCCGTTGCCAAGCGTCTGGATTTTGATCACATCACCACGGGGATGCTGCAACGGTCGTTAAGGGTGAAAAACGGCCGTAAGTCACTCGTTTCAATGCCGTTGTAACTTTGAACGGTCACTAAATGAAACATCGTAAGTCGAGGACTGCCTGTGTTTGCTCTCCGAAGCTTCTAGAGATCCAGAACGGAGGGCCCCTTATCGGTCCTCGTGCAAAATCGAGATTTCTGCTCTGCGGTTGTGGGATACGCTGTACGGCCAACGCAATGCTTTCATACCCAGGCGGCGACACCACGAAATATGCCCAGATTGACATCACCGCCACGGAGACGGCCCATAAGGTGGGCACCCAGCACGCCCTCTTTCGAGAAGAGCGTCTGCAGGAACTGGAGCAGCAGCAGAAGAAAGACGGCGGGCCGCCCGGTTCTTCGTAAAGGCGGTTCTTCGCCACCTGCCCACCTGCGCTCGCCCTCCTAAACACCATCCCTGCGCTCAGGCCTGGACCAGATTCATTCCAATGGACTCACTTCCCAGCAGGAAAAACGGCAGCACGGCTGACGTGTGTGCCAAAGCCACTCATTGCAAACGTGGCACAATGTCTGTGGAGATTCTCCGTCATCCAGGTCGTGGTTTGTCCCAAAGGGGCTTTTTTTCCAAGAGGCAACTGGACTTCCTTTGAAGACGTTTCGCTTCTCATCCAAGAAGCTTCTTCCGCTCCGACCGGATGGCGGGGAATGGAAGGATTGACACTCCTTGCAGACAGCTGGTCATTTGCATCCTTTTTAGAGAGTCGTAGAGGCCACTTGGAGGTTTATCTGTGTCCTCAGGGTGCTTTTTTCAAGAAGCAACTGGACTTTCTGGTTTTTTCTTTGAAGACGTTTCGCTTCTCATCCAAGAAGCTTTTTCTGCTCCGACCGGATGGAGGGGAATGGAAGGATTGACACTCGTTGCAGACAGCTGGTCATTTGCATCCTTTTAGAGGGCCGTTGAGGCCACATGGAGGTTTATCTGTGTCCTCAGGGTCACCTGAGTAGTGCAAATGGGTGAGGAACCTTCTTGGAACCGTTGAAAGGATCTGTGTTGTAGACTGGAGATAGAGGATGTCGTATCCCTCTCCCTCCGTTGAGAGAGGGCCGTTCAGTTTTGACACAGATGGCCTCTTTGACCCCCTCTTCCAAACCAGCAGTCCTGTCTGTCCCAAAAATGTGGATCTTGGCATACGAGGCATTAGATACAAAAAACAGTGAAATCGAGGCATTTCAAGGACTCCCGAGTCCAAGGAAAGTAACTAGAACAAAATATGCAAGAAACGCAGGTCTGTACAGTGTACGTATTGATCAGATTGCTTTTGTTAAGAGCCAAAATGGCTTTGGGTTGTTATTATTGTTATTATATTATTATTAATTATTATTATTAATTTTTCAAAAGGCCGAAGGACACGTCTGCGTGATTAGGAGTCGGCCGTGGGACGGGGAGCGAGCAGCATGAAACAAACCGACTCTTCGTTTTGCCTTCTTCTGTTACTGGGGCTGTGCTGGCTTAACAAGGGTTTTAGCCTAGAATTAAGAACTGTCTCTTTAAGACATAGCATTCTGGGGAATGTAGTCCATGCCATGTAGTCCATGCCATGTGATCATAACTGTGTACTCTTATTGGTCATTGAAGTATGCCTGGGGGGCGGGAGTAAAGGAAGTCACTTTCAAGCTAGCTACTGGGAAAGGATGCCTGAACAAGGAGATGGGAAGCGTTAATCCTTTTTTACAATATTCGTGATGGTTCCAGATTATGACTGTAGATTCAGAAGAACTTCTACATAACCGTGAGTGTTGTCAGAGGATGCCTGAAGAATAAAATATAATCTGTTTGAATATACCATTGCGTTTGTGTTTAGCTGTCTGAGGAGAGCACAACCAATCTACGCTCGAATCAGCACAATAAAAAAGGATTAATGCTTCCCCATCTCCTTGTTGCTATATCTTTTCCCAGTAGATTGTTTGGAATAAAGCCCTTTGGGACAGCGTGCTTCAATTACCCCGCCCCCAGGCATACTTCAATGACCAATAAGAGTACACAGTTATGATCACATGGCATGGACTACATGGCATGGACTACATTCCCCAGAATGCTATGTCTTAAAGAGACAGTTCTTAATTCTAGGCTAAAACCCTTGTTAAGCCAGCACAGGGGGCTTCCGGCTGGGGGATGCACGCGTGTCCTTCCTCTTGTAGAGAGCAGGGGTCTCCAAACTCGGCAACTTTTAAGACCTGTGGACTTCAACTCCATGCTGGCTGAGGAATTCTGAGGAAGTTGAAGTCCACAAGTCTTAAAATTGCCCCGTTTGGAGATCCCTCTGGTAGAGTAAGTGGCGTTCCAGAAGACTTTTGGGAAGTGATTGACTTCTGTGGATTCTGCATTCCCGGGCAATGCATTTCCCAAGCAGGTCAGGAAGGTGGGGGGAACTTTCGCTTGCACCCCCAGCCAAACCAACTGGTTTTTTATTATTTATGATTTAGCTGTATTTAGCTATTCTTCCAGGCTTCCCCGGTTGTCCATAATGACGGTTGCAATTATTACTATTTTATAGGTATGTGTATTGATCTGCAAGACCAGCACAGCTAGTATCAGGGAGGAGGCGTTGTAAATCCCCAGAAAGCCCCTCAGGGGGGGTCTTCCATTGACTTCCCCTTCAGTCACCTTCTGCTCATTTCCCTATAATCTCGTCTCACCTGCTCCCATCCATCTGGGTAGCCTTTCAGCCTCTCGCAGGTGGCCAACCCCGCCCTGCACATTTAGGGGTGACTACAAGGTACAAGCAGTGAGCATCTCGGTGCCACTCAAATTCCACCTTTTTTCTATGCACGTTAAAAAAAAAAGATGGAAGTTTGGTCACATCACAATAGCACTTAGACTTATATCCCGCTTCACAGTGCTTTTACAGCCCTCTCTAAGCGCTTTACAGAGTCAGCCTCTTGCCCCCGACAATCTGGGTCCTCCTTTTACCCACCTCGGAAGGAGGGAAGGCTGAGTCAACCTTTGAGACGGTCAGAATTGAACTGCGGGCGGTGGGCAGAGTTAGCCTGCAATACTGCATTCTAAACACTGCACCAACACGGAAGGAAGGAAGGAAGGAAGGAAGGAAGGAAGGAAGGAAGGAAGGAAGGAAGGAAGGAAGGAAGGAAGGAAGGAAGGACTAGCAATAGCACTTAGACTTATATACCGCTTCACAGGGCTTGACAGCCCTCGCTAAGTGGTTTACAGAGTCAGCCTATTGCCCCCAACAAGCTTGTGCCTC
>QLTV01000585.1:284983-295266 GCA_003457575.1 Thermophis baileyi
GGAGGGAATGGAGATTTTGCAATATCCTTCCCCTGGAGTGGGGAGGGAATGGGGATTTTGCAGTATCCTTCCCCTGGAGTGGGGAGGGAATGGAGATTTTTGCAATATCCTTCCCCCAGGAGTGGGGAGGGAATGGAGATTTTGCAATATCCTTCCCCCAGGAGTGGGGTGGGAATGGAGATTTTGCAGTATCCTTCCCTTGCCACGCCCACCAAGCCACGCCCACAGAACCGGTAGGGAAAAATTTTGGATTTCACCCCCTGCCCCTGGGGCACCAGGGGCCGGTTCCGTGGAGAAAGAAGCGGCTGGGCGGGGTGTTGCATGCTGCCTGAGTCCCACGGATGGGGCTTCGCTTTTTTGCCCGGCCCAGTTTCCGGCACCTGGTCCAGATGTTGGGGACTCTTCTTCTATCTAGTCCAACTGGGGTCTGAAGCTGAGGACTCCCCGCAATGAAACAAACAGAACGTGGAAAAAGTTATGCTAGCGACGTAGTTAAGGCCATCTGAATTAGATTAAAGTCAGCAAAATATCTTTACCATCTCCAAGGCATGTCACAACTTTGGAGCACCCCTAAACATTTGGAAATTGAAAGCGGAAACATTTGACACGCCCTAACACCCACTCCAAAGATTTTGGGGTAGTGAAACCACCTGCATTCCTAAAATGAAAGGCAGGAAGGCTCCAATCCTGTATCCCAGAAGTTGTGTCTTCACACCCAGGCTGCGCCTTCTCCTCTGGGCTTCGGTAGCTCTTACTGCAGAATAACAAAATAACAGAGTTGGAAGGGACCTTGGAGGTCTTCTAGTCCAACCCCCTGCTTGAGCAGGAGCCCCTATATCATTTTGGACAAGGGGCTGTCCAGTGTCTTCTTTAAAACCTCCAGTAATGGAGCACCCACAACTTCTGAAGCAAAATGTTCCACTGGTTAATTGTTCTCACTGTTAGGAAATTTCTCCTTAGTTCTTGGTTGCTTCTCTCCTTGATTAGTTTAGAATAGGATAGACTAACAAAATTGGAAGGGACCTTGTAGGTCATCTAGTCCAACCCCCTGCTCAAGCAGGAGACCCTATACCATTTCTGACAGAGGGCAGTCCAGAGTCTTTTTAAAAGCCTCTAGGGATGAAGCTCCCACAACTTCTGAAGGCAACTTCTGTTCCATTGTTTGATTGTTCTCACTGTCAGAAAAATTCTCCTTATTTCTAGGTTGAATCTCTCCTTGTTCAGTTTCCATCCGTTGCTTCTTGTCCTGCCTTCAGGTGCTTGGGAGAATAAATTGACCCCCGCTTCTTTGTGGCAACCCCTGAAATATTGGAAGATGCTATCATGTCCCCCCTAGTCCTTCTTTTCCCTAGACTGGCCATACTCACTTCCTGCAGCCGTTCTTCATATGTTTTAGCCTCCAGCCCCCTTATCATCTTAGTTGCTCTTCTGGAGTAACTTCTGGTGGCAAGTTGTTCCACTGGTTCATTGTCCTCACCATTAGGAAGTTTCTCCTTAGTTCCAGGTTGCTTCTCTCCATCCATGGTTTCTTGTCTTGCTTTCTGATGCTTTGGAAAATAAGCACCAAACTTTGACCCCTTCTGGTTGAGCGGGGGGGGGGGGAAGGTCAACCCCAGGCTTTGACCCCCTCTTCCTGGTTCATCTGAAATTCAGCAGCATAGAAGAAGGTAACCTTTCCCCAGGCATCTGAATCTGTGTTGCTTGAATAAGAGGGAGAAGAATGATGATCATCCTTACCTATTAGCCTCTCCTGCCAGGTTTCTTCTGGATGCGTCTTAACCTTTGCAAAGGTAAGGTGGGCTTAGGGCAGTGCTGGCCTCTCTGCAAAGAGGCTTATTCCCTTTCCATTTCTGCCTTGACTGTGCAACCTTTCCAGAGTACCATGGCCCTTTCAGGAAGCTCCAGTTGGCAAAAAGCACCAGCAACGGGGCCTTTTAACTCTCAAGAGAAGAGTCTGTGGGGATCCTCAGTCATCCAGGTCGTGGTTGTCCCAAAGGTGCTTTTTTTTTCCCCAAGAGACAACTGGACTTTCTCGTTTTTTCTTTGAAGACGTTTCGCTTCTCATCCAAGAAGCTTCTTCAGCTCTGACTTGGATGGTGGGGAATGGAAGGATTTATACTCCTTGCAGACAGCTGGTCGTTTGCATCCTTTTAGAGGGTCGTTGAGGCCACTTGGAGGTTTTTCTGTGTCCTCAGGGTCACCTGAGTGGTGCTCCTGGTTCCTGTAGTCTGCAATTTTTCCTCTGGAAATCCGTTCCTACTCCCACACCATTCCAAGGGTGTTCATCCCAAATTGTATAGCTAAAAAGTCTGTAGAGATTCTCAGTCATCCAGGTCAGGGTTGTCCCAAAGGCGCTTTTTTCAAGAGGAAACTGGACTTTCTCTGTTTTTCCTTGAAGATATTTCGCTTCTCATCCAAGAAGAAGCTTGGTAAGGCCACACTTGGAATACTGCATCCAGTTTGGGTCACGAAACAGTGGTTGTTGTTTTTAATTTGTGCGAGCAAAAGTAACTCATTCTGCTTTGGTATGTTGTTTTTTGGACCATTTTGTAGATGTTTTTAAGGGTGGGAGTGGAAATGTTGCAGATGATACTACGCTGGCAGGATGATAGGCTCAAGATCCAGACGGATCTTGACAGACTTGAACCCTGGGCTCTATCTAACAAAATGAAATTCAATGTAGAGAAAAGTAAAGTCTTACACCTAGGCAAGAAAAACCAAAAGTACACCTATAGACTGGGTGAAACCAGGCTTAAAAGCAGTGACTGTGAGAGGGATCTTGGAGTCTTAGTGGACAACCAGCTAAATATGAGCCAGCAGTGTGCGGCGGCAGCCAAAAAAGCCAATGCAATCCTAAGTTGCATTAACAGAGGGATACAATCAAGAACAAGGGAGGTACTAATACCACTCTAGAAAGCCTTAGTAAGACCACACCTAGAGTACTGCATCCAGTTTTGGTCACCACACTATAAAAAAGATGTCGAGACTCTAGAAAGAGTGCAGAGAAGAGCAACCAAGATGATTGCCAGTTGCCTCCGGAAAAAGCACCTTTTGGGACATCTGAAGAGAAGAAGGGTCAACCAATGGCCACCTCGTTCATTTTAGGAAGGAGTGAAATCCTTGTCAGGATCTCCCTCATATGTTCTGGAGAAGGAACAACCTGGACCTCCTTCTGGGCTCCCATTCGTTTCCTTGTGCATCTAGGAAGAATCAAATACAGGTAGTCCTCGACTTACAATGGTTCGCTTAGTGACCATTTAAAGTTACAACGGCCCTGAAAAAAAGGGATGGATTACCGGTTTTCACACTTATGACCGATGCAGCATCCCCCAGGCTCACGTGATTTACATTCGGATACTTGACAACTGACTCACCTTTATGACGGTTGCAGTGTCTCCCGGGGTCACGCGATCCCCTTTTGCGACCTTCTGACAAGCAGAGTCAATGGGGAAGCCAGTTTCACTGAACAACCATGTTACTAATTTAATGGCAGCAGTGATTCACTTAACAACTGTGGCAAGAAAACTGCCCCTGCCAACTTGTTGCGGCCAACTCGTCATGGCGAGCTCGTCGTGGCAACCCATCCAAGGGGCAGCATTTGCCGGGTCTAGAACAACTCGCCATGGCCAACTTTTCACGGCCAACTCACTGCAGGACAACTCACCACGGCCAACTTGCGGCGAGATAACTCGCTGGCGGAACAATTCAATTTAATTATTTAAAATAAATTAAAAATGAAATGATGTTGTTTAATTTTTGGTCATTCGCCTTTCATTTTTGTCCATCTGTTGGCATCCCTTTTAAAAATGATTCTATTCCACCATTTCTTCGATATTAATGTAACTCTTGTAAAACATTGAATTGTCCCACGCGAGTCGCCCTAGACCCTCTATGTCCTTTCCGTTGTTTAAAATGATGGAAGCAGAGTAGAAAACACTAAGAACAACACTAAATTGATAATGGAGCTCACATGGTGCAGTAATTTGGTGCAGTAATTATCTCTAACTAACCACCATTTACAGGGCTGGCCACGGCGAGTTGCCCGTGGTGAGTTGCCCGTGGTGAGTTGGCCATGATGAGTTGGCCATGGTGAGTTGGCCATGATGAGTTGGCCATGGTGAGTTGGCCATGATGAGTTGGCCATGGTGAGTTGGCCATGGTGAGTTGGCCATGGTGAGTTGGCCATGGTGAGTTGGCCATGATGAGTTGGCCATGGTGAGTTGGCCATGGTGAGTTGGCCGTGGTGAGTTGGCCATGGTGAGTTGGCCATGATGAGTTGGCCGTGGTGAGTTAATGGTGAGTTGGCCATGGTGAGTTGGCCATGATGAGTTGGCCATGGTGAGTTGGCCATGATGAGTTGGCCGTGGTGAGTTGGCCATGGTGAGTTGGCCATGATGAGTTGGCCGTGGTGAGTTAGCCATGGTGAGTTGGCCATGATGAGTTGGCCATGGTGAGTTAGCCGTAATGAGTTGGCTGTGGCGAGTTGTCCCAGACCCGGCAAATGCTGCATCCTGGATGGGTTGCTTTCAAGGGAAGGCGGTGTTCTGCCAAATACAGGGCTGGTTCTTCAGACTGCTTGCAATGTATATGTTTGTGGGGCATGTTTGGGTCAACACCGGAGGACCATGCTGGAACCCAGATCGTCTGTGGCTCTGCACTGAAGGGGGAGACACCATGCTGATCTTTAAGAAGGAGATGGAACAGGTATCTAAGGCTCTTCTGCTGTGCCACGCACAGCCGGGACGTGTCTGCAGCAGACTCTGTGAGTGGGGGGGGGGCTCTCATTTTTTCTTCTTCCTAGAAACAGAAAACTATCCCCTACAAGGGCTCCAAAATGTCCTTCCCTCCATGACTTAGGAGTTATTTTCCCCACCAAACTGTTTCTCAGCCCTTTTGTGCCCTTCAGTTTTGCCCCCGGGCGGACCTCCCCTCCCTTGTTCCCAGGCAGACTCAAAGAACCACAAGGGCAAAGATGACAAGACAAAGACAACATTGGCCGGCCGGCCTCGGTGGTTCTCATGGTTGAGCCTCGGCCTTCAAGGTTTCCATTTGCTGTTTCCACTCTGCTAACACTTATCCGGAGGGCATGGGACTTGATTCTTTTTAAATATTTTTTTAAATTATTTTTATTGGTTTATTAAGCTTTTTTACATTTTAAAAAAAACATTTCATATCCAATTTTCTCAATCCTGAGACATCGACATCTATCTGGTTGTCTTCATACATATTTCTATCTCATTTCCATTATATATAACATTCATATTTACATTTATATTTCCCATAAGTTGATATTACATATATATATATAGTATAAACTTACTTGTTATTTCTACTATCCAACCAATAATACCATTTTCCCCATACCATATAGTATTCCTTATCCTCTCTATCCTGCAGTTCTAAAGTCAGTTTAACCATCTCTGCACAATCCATTACTTTCTTAATTATCATTTCTTCTGAGAGGGCCACTTTCTAATTTCCAATTCTGTGCGTAAGCTATTCTTGCTGCCGTCAGTATGTGTATATTGCGTTTCTTTTGCCCAGGTTCCTCTAAGTATTCCTAATAGAAACATCTCCGGTTTAAATTCAATTTGGGAGCCTGTTATTTCTTGCAACCAACTCCTTATTTTACTCCAATATTTTCTTGCTGCGGGGCAAGACCACCACATATGAAAATAAGAGCCTTGTTCATGCTTACATTTCCAGCATTTAGGACTTAAATTTGGGTAAATTTTTGCCAATCTTGCCGGTGCTAGATGCCAATGATAAAACATTTTATACAGGTTTTCTTTGTATGAGGCCAACATTGTTAATTTGTAATTTTTTGTTCACAGTTTTTCCCAATCTTCCAATTGAATATTGTAGCCAAAATTCCTTGCCCAAGCTATCATGTTTCTTTTTACTACCTCCTCTTCCCTATCAATCCTTAATAAATAATTGTACATTTTAGATATAAATTTCTCCTCCGTTCCTAGGAGGATTTTATCTATGGGTTGTTGTTCCCTATCAATACCGAATTCTTCTATATCCTTTTTATACCTTGCCTGCAATTGTAAGTATGGCCACCAATCAATGATTATTCCCTGTTCTCTCAATTCTTGATTTGTCTTCAAATTGCCTTGGTTGTCCAACAGTTGATTATACTTTAAAGATTAAATATTTTTTTAATTGGACTGCTAATTAGACAGTATTGGTTGTTTCGCTATTTCCAAATAGCAAGCTTGAAGACTTTGATTTTTTTTTTTTACATCTCTGTCAATAAAAACATTACTTAAAAAAAAAGTAACTGGAAGAGATTGTGCTATGTATGAGAGCTGGGTTTAAATCTCCAAAATGTGTTTTGGGCCATTGTTTAAAAATCCCTTAATGTCAGTCAGGTTCCTGATTGTCACTGATAACAAGCTTGAAAACAAGGCTCAATGAAGGCCCTTCAAAAACTTCACTGTGGGAGGACAAGTTGGGTGGAACATCTTCTCTCCATAGAATCTCAGCGTTGGAAGGTACCTCAGAGGTCTTGTGGTCCAACCAGTCTCTTTTAGAAAGCCTCCAGTGATGATGGAGCACCCACAACTTCTGAAGGCAAGCCGTTCCACGGGTTGATTGTTCTCACTGTCAGGAAATTCCTCCTCAGTTCTAGGTTGGATCTCTCTTTGAAAGCTTCCATCCATTGCTTCTTTCCTTAGAAAAGGATGTCCATGGTGGGATCTACTGTGAAATCTTCTACTGTCCTCCTCAGCTTTTGGTAGAAATTACTGGCTGTCCCTCCAGTCTTTTCACAAAAGTTTTCTCTTTCTCCTCTGCCATTCTTCCGAAGACCATGTCAGGATGGAACTTCTCTACCATAAAGTCAGTTCCTCAGACCAGGCTTTCTCCTATTTTCTGCAGAAGTGTGTTTCTGCTTCATTCATGGTCCATTGGCCAGGGTGGTATCATTTCATCCCCTTCTCTCAATCCATTCCTCCGATTAGGATGCATCTTAGTGGAGACTTCCTCTCACCGGTATTCTGTGGTTGCTCAGTCTGTTTAATTCCAACAGCTGGTTTGCATGGGCCTTTCTTCAATCTTCAACCAGAATAGAACTGAAAGGGACCTTGGAGGTCTTCTAGTCCAACCCCCTACTCAAGGAGGAGACCCTTTACCACTTCAGACAGGTGATTGTCCAGTCTTTTCTTAAAAACCTCCAGTGATGGAGCACTCACAACTTCTGAAGGCAACTCATTCTTCTGGTTAATTGTCCTCACTGTCAGGAAATTTCTCCTAAGTTCTAAGTTGCTTCTCTCCTTGATGAGTTTCCATCCATTGTTTCTTGTCTTGCCTTCTGGTGCTTTGGAGAATAGGTTGACCCCCCTCTTCTCCCAAACAGACCACCCTTTTGGACTAAACTTCCTATATGCACCAGAGCTGATTTGTGGACTCTGGGCTACGTTATCCATCACGGCAGTTTCAAATCATGCCACCCACAACTTTTCCATTCACACAGTTCTCCTCTTTTTACTGGTTTGAAATCAGCTGAAGAACAATGAGCAAAAACTCAGCCCGTATTTTGTGTTGGTTTAAAAGTTCCTACCTTTGGATACGTCTGTGTGCTTGTGTGCGCGCATCAAGTTTTTACACCGCCCACTCCGTTTTGTGGCTCCAAATGGCTTACAAAATCCAAAATTCAATAACAATTAAAAACCACAAATCAGGCACCCTTTTGCTGGGATTTTTTTCTCAGATGCAAGTATTATTCAGTAGCACCATTGACCTCAGATATACATAAGTAATGAGAGAGAAAGTGAATGACATCATTTCACAACAATGGTTTATTTGAAAGTGTCTCTTCTCCTCGATGGCTTTTAGAGTTAACACATGAAAGCATTCCTTTGGTTAATAAAGTCACCCCCTCCTATAATATGTGTAGGCTTTCTATCATAATTAGCATTTTCTCACAATCACAGACTTCGTTTTTTCTAACAAATCAAAAATCAGATAAAAGCATGGCAAATCAACTGTTGCACAGTGTAAACTACTACAGGTAGTCCTCTACTTACAACAGTGGGTTTAATGGCCATTCAAAGTTACAACGGCACTAAAAAAAAAGTGACATGACCATTTTTCACACTTATGACCATTACAGCATCTCCTTGGTCACGTGATCCAAATTCAGACACTTGGCAACTGGTTCACACTTATGACCATTGCAGCGTCCTGGGGTCACGTGATCCCCTTTGACAACCTTTCTGACAAGCGAAGTCAATGGGGAAGCCGGATTCACTTAACAACCATGTGTCTAACTTAACAACTTCAGTGATTCACTTAATGACTGTGGAATGACAAGTCGTACAATGGGGCAAAACTCACTCAACAAACGTCTCACTTAGCAACAGAAATTTTGGGCTCCATTGTGGTTGTAAGTTGAGGGCTACCTCTACTGTATAGTGCTTATTTCCCCAGTGGTGGAA
This sequence comes from Thermophis baileyi, assembly GCA_003457575.1. Taxonomy (NCBI): domain Eukaryota; kingdom Metazoa; phylum Chordata; class Lepidosauria; order Squamata; family Dipsadidae; genus Thermophis; species Thermophis baileyi. The sequence continues at coordinate 293,428 of QLTV01000585.1, forward strand.
TTCAGCTGGTTCGCACCAGTTCACCCGAACTGGTAGCTAACCTTTTCTGCAGTTTGGCGAACCGGCTGATCCCACCATTGGCTGGCCCCGTCCCACACCCTTTTGAATGTGTCACTTACATAATATACTCCTAAGAACTCACCGGACTTTGATGTCTCTGGTGGCATCAAGAGCCGAGGTGGCGCAGTGGTTAGAGTGCAGCACTGCAGGCTACTTCAGCTGACTGCTAGCTGCAGTTCGGCAGTTCAAATCTCACCGGCTCAAGGTTGACTCAGCCTTCCATCCTTCCGAGGTGGGTAAAATGAGGACCCAGATTGTTGGGGGCAATATGCTGACTCTGTGAACCGCTTAGAGAGGGCTGTAAAGCACTATGAAGTGGTATATAAGTCTAAGTGCTATTGCTATTGCTATCCACTATTTTGATACTCTTAATCCCACTGCACAGATGCCACTCCAGATTTGTACTGGATATATGCAATTTGTAATGTTTAAATTTACTGCTACAGTATTTATTAAAAAAAAATTCACTCTAGGGAGAGGGGATCAACAGTGTCAAAATGTACTAGGCACATTTGGCATTTATACATAGGATTAAATAGTGTATTTTGGATGTTCAGTAGTAATAAATAAACAGAGAGGGAAATTGTACAGTATCTCGTTGAGGCCTTTGAGGCGAGCCGCCCTGCAAGGCGAGGCTGGGTACGACAAGGAGTGGCAGGCAGGGGTGGGACTGGGCATGGCGAGGAGAGGCCAGGCGAGGCGCCCCTTGACGTGACTGATGTCGAGTTGGCCACACCCACCCAGTCACATGACTACCCAGCAATGCCTACCCAGCCAGTCATTAGGGCAGAGAACCGGTTGTTAAATTATTTGAACCCCACCACTGTTTCATACTAAATGCGTTCATTAATCCTGCATTGTTGTAACCAAGGATGGGATTCATAAAGAGCGCTAGGTTCAATTCCCCCCCCCCAGTTCCTGAAACTGGCACGATGCTCTTTCAAGAAAGATAAATAGATACCTCCAATGAATACATGGAGCCATTCCAGGTGGTTCAGCTCCAACGTCAGGGTTTTTAAAGGCATTGTCTCCACGCACGCATGGTTGCATCACATGGAATCAGTCATAATCCCGGTGAGGTTTGGAAAACTTGATCTTCCCCGCCAATCCCCATCTGGGGCCCTGTCATAGGAAGAATTTAAGAGACTTTCGTTGTGGGCCTGTGCTCGCCTGCCAGAGAGACAACGCCAGACCTGCCCTGCCCAGGCAGCTTCTCTCTGCATCTCGTCCTGGGTTGATCGCAGCCAGGAACGTATAGAATCAAGATCATGTGATGCGTTAATACCACTTTATAATGCCTTGGGAAGACCACAATGTAAAAAAAAAAAAAGATGAGGAGACTCTAGAAAGAGGGCAGAAGAAGAACATAAAAGATGATTAGGGGACTGGAGGCCAAAACATGGCTAAAACATACGATGAACGGTTGCTGGAACTGGCCATGGCTAGTCTAGTGAAGAGAAGGTCTGGGGGAACATGATACCAATCTTAAAATACTTGAGACCAGAGGTGATATTCAAATTTTTTCCCTGCCGGTTCTGTGTGTGTGGCTTGGTGGGCATGGCAGGGGAAGGATACTGCAAAATCCCCATTCCCTCTCCACTCCAGGGGAAGGTTACTGCAAAATCCCCATTCCCTCCCCACTCCTGGGGGAAGGATATTGCAAAATCTCCATTCCCACCCCACTCCAGTGGAAGGATACTGCAAAATCCCCATTCCCTCCCCACTCCAGGGGAAGGTTACTGCAAAATCCCCATTCCCTCCCCACTCCTGGGGGAAGGA
>QLTV01000585.1:326295-337092 GCA_003457575.1 Thermophis baileyi
CTCTCTCTCTCTCTCTCTCTCTCTCTCTCTTTCTTTCTTTCTTTCTCTCTCCTTCCTTCCTTCCTTCCTTCCTTCCTTCCTTCCTTCCTTCCTTCCTTCCGGCCTGGAGGAACGTTGTCCATGGGGTCGCGATGGGTCGGACACGACTTCGCAACTAACAACAACAACTGGACTATCAAGTGCTGTGGTGGTGCCGTGGTTAGAATGCAGCATTGCAGACTAATTCTGCCGACTGCCAGCAGTTCGGCAGTTCGATCCTAACTGGCTCAACGTTGACTCAGCCTTCCATCCTTCCAAGGTCGGTAAAATGAGGACGTAGATTGTAGCAAGAGCCTGACTGCCTAGAGAGGGCTGTAAAGCACTATGAAGCGATATATAAGTCTAAGTGCTATTGCTATCATTCACTAAGGCTACAGAGACTTCTGTTTGTTTGTTTGCTTTTCTCTCTAAAGAAGCCATGAAGCTGTGGCTTTTTTAATCACTAGAGGGCAAAGAGTCTTTGTGCCAGAGTGCCCTCTACTGGCAGAGAAACCAGTTGCAGTTCTTTAGAAAAAAATAAAATCATTGTTTATATTGCTGTGGTATCCATAATGATGAAGACTTTATGTATAATTTATTAACTAGATAATAAAAACTATTCAATCTCTTTTACTGCCTTTTACTGCTTCATGACTTTTTCTTCTTCTTAGAATAATCTCTCCCCTTAAGCTGTCAATAAAATTGTAATGCTATTAGGAATATTTTTTTTCTAAGTGTATGTGTGTATCAGGAATTCATTTTTCCCAGACCTCTTACAGTACACACCAATGCTTTGTTAAAATTTTTAATAGAGTATGCACGTTTGAATTAATTTATATTCACAAACAATGAAATTAGTTTGCCTCTTCAGTTTTGGGTAGCGTTCAATTAAATTGTACAAATTACTCTTTTTCTGCTCACACAAGATAACTGCCAACCCAGCAAATTATTACTGATCTCTTGGAGCTCATTCCTGACAAGATAAAACTATTTCTTTTACTTCTAAAAAATAGTTATTTAAAATGACAAATTGCAAGGTTTTCCCCAGGTTGTTAACTTTGCACACTTGGTATTTCCCTAGTCCAAATGATAGGGACTTGTGTTTTTCAAATGCCTGTAATCTTGATTTAGCCTTAAAAATTTATAGTCAGGAACCCAAACTCTCTACTTTTGATAGATATACAGAATACAGAATAACGGAAGGGACCTTGGAGGTCTTCTAGTCCAACCCCCTGCTCAGGCAGGAAACCCTATGCCATTTCACACAAATGGTTATCCAACATCTTCTTAAAAACTTCCAGTATTGGAGCATTCACAACTTCCGGTTTCAAGCTGTTCCACTGATTAATTGTTCTAGCTGTCAGGAAATTTCTCCTTAGTTCTAAGTTGCTTCTCTCCTTGATTAGTTTCCACCCATTGCTTCTTGTCCTACCTTCAGGTGCTTTGGAGAATAGCTTGACCGCCTCTTCTCTGGGGCAGCCCCTCAAATATTGGAACACTGCTATCATGTCTCCTGTTGTGTTCTGACTGACCTCTAAATGAACTATAAATTGTTATGCTTAGCTGAACCCTGAATGAACCCTGAATTGCTATGTTTCAGTTGCTCTTCTCTGCACTCTTTCTAGAGTCTCAACATCTTTTTTACATCGTGGCGACCAAAGCTGGATGTAGTATTCCAAGTGTGGCCTTACCAAGGCATTATAAAGTGGTATTAACATGTCATGTGATCTTGATTCTATTCCTCTGTTAATGCAACCTAGGATTGCATTGGCTTTTTTGGCAGCTGCCGCACACTGCTGGCTCATTTTTAAGTGATTGTCCACTAGGACTCCAAGATCCCTTTCACAGTTACTACTACTGAGCCAGGTACCATTCTATACTGTACCTGTGCATTTGGTTTTTCTTACCTAAATGTAGAGCCTTCTTTTTTTTTTTCACCGTTGAATTTCATTTTGGTAGTGTCCAATGTTCAACAGAACGGATTGATTAACAAAACAGAAAACCAACTGCAAATGAACGGCCAGGTGCCACAGGTGACTTTGGAAACGTTTTGAAGATGATGACCTTGCGCTGCCAGGTCAAACCCAGCATGGACTTCTCAAGAGATGCTTCATGAAGATCTCCAGGTCCCTGCTAAAGTTGCCCAACAAAGTCTTCCTTCGTCATTAAAACCCAGCATTTAGTGGCACCAGGCTTCCATCCACGCCTGCTCGATCCCGTCTCCAAGTCTGCTCGCCTCTGCTTTGCTTCCCCAAACGCCATCTTAATGTCTTCAAGATGGACCGCTGACCTGGCTGGAAGTGTAGGAGACAATGGGGGCAGCTTCCTGGTTCTCATGCCCTTCGGCTCTCCAGCACATCTTGAGGCCAGCTGGACTTTCTCCTTGTCTGGGAGTTGACCTGTGTCCTTCCAAGCCTGGGAAAGCCCACCTGTTTGGGCTAACTTGAGAAGAAGCCGGGGTGGATTTTCTCAACCAAGGTGCTTCCCCCTGACGGTGGTGGCACATGCAGAAGTTCACATGATATTCATTTCAAGCAAAGCTTTGGTTTTGGCAGCGTGTATGGGATCCAGATGTGCTTTGCCAAGTTAGGGTTTCTGCTTCGGGGAATTGGCATATTCTGAGCACTCAGGCTGGCAATGCTGAATGCTCTCCACGGACACCGATTTCCGCACACAATTCGTTGCACTCGTGGTGAGTCTAAAACGGACTTTGATAAATGACAGGGAGCCTCTTCCATCCGCCCCAAGTTGTTGAGGCTGACATGCAGTGTTTGATCTTGGGAACACTTAAAAAAAAAGGGGGTGGGGGGTTGGGGAAATCTGTGAAGACTTATAACTCATAAATGAAGGTGAATGCACACGTCCCAGGATAATGTTTCAGGATCCAATCTGGGTGGGTCACCGCCGGGACCAGACTGAGGTTTAGTCTTCTGAGGTTTTGGACTTGTGCTGGAGCTCAGCCTCAGGGAACTTCTCTCTCACCAGAATGTGTGCAGAATACCCCAAAAGACATGACGGCAGAAGGAGGAGGAAAAGCAAATCCGGCTGGGCCCCAGCAATTCAGAAGACGTCATGATCAGTAATGAGCAGGCCTGAAGGAGCCCGTTCACACCACTGAGAAGAAAAGGGAAGGGGGAGAAGAGGAAGGAAAGGCAAAGGCAAAGGAGAGAGAAGACGGAGCCCAGGAGAAATACGGGAGAAGGAGGGTAGAAGTTCATACATACATACATACATACATACATACATACATACATACATACATACATACATACATAAAAGAGATAGATAGAGATAGATAGATGATAGGTAGTTAGGTAGTTAGGTAGTTAGGTAGGTAGGTAGAGATAGATAGATAGATAGATAGATAGATAGATAGATAGATAGATAGATAGATGATAGACAGATAGAGATAGACCGACAGACAGAAAGACAGACAGACAGACAGAGATATGATGATAGACATAGAGATAGATATGATAGATGATAGAGATGATAGATAGATAGATAGATAGAGATAGATAGATAGATAGATAGATAGAGATCGATCGATAGATAGTTAGATAGATAGATAGATAGATAGATAGATAGATAGATAGATAGATAGATAGAAGATAGATATAGAGTGACAGATTAGAACGATAGATAGATAGATAGATAGATAGATAGGATACACCCGAGCTACAGATATTTGCCACTATTGCAAATAAAAATATATTCTGTAGCTGGCAGGACGTGGCCAGAGGGGTGGAGAAGAGCGTTTGAGCCTTTTACAGACAGGACAGTTCTCCCTGCCCCATAGAAAGCAACCTCTACTTGAAGGGTGGCTGACCTTTCAGCCACCTGAAACGGACTGAGATCCGTTGGAAAAGGCATTTCAATTTCTCCTATTTCTTTCAAAAGCCATCTAAATTGGTGGCCTCCATAACACCAGGCAACGAAGGATTCCCATGCATTTTTTCCTTTATATTTCTTCATAGTTTCAGCACAAAGTTGCATATATATTTTTTGGTTCCCTAAATCTCCAGACTGGGTGAACGTTTTCCTTAGACCAGTGATGGCTAACCTTTTTCTCGTCGTGTGCCGAAAGTGCGTGCACGCGTGCCGGCACCCATATTGCAATGCACCCCCGCGCATGCGTGCACAAACCCCCATGCTCCCCTGGCCCCCCACGCATGTGCACGCGACCACCCCATGCTCCCCCATGCCCCGTGCATGTGCACACAACCCCCCCGCCCCCATGCATGCGTGCCCGCCTCCCGCCCCCACATATGCGAGTGCGTCTCCTGCGTGTGCCCCGCCCCCGCGCATTCTGAAAATCAGCTGGCCGGCAGGAGGCGCACGCGCATGCACGGTGGAGCTGAGCTGGGCGATGGCTCACGTGCCTGCAGAGAGGGCTCTGCGTGCCAGCTGTGGCACGCGTGCCATAGGTTCGCCATCACGGCCTTAGACAATTTACTGCGTTTGAAAATTCCTTTCCCTGCCAGATCAAAATCCTAAAACGATCCCTTTGACCAAGCGACTGGGTATTTTCCACCAGACGGCCGTCAAAATTTGGCAACATCATTAGCCGTGGCGGAATTTCTTACGCCGAAGGATTGGCAATTGCAAACTTTAAAGCATCACTATAGTTGTTAATAAATAATAAATAATCAGTCTGGTGACTAAGAACGTCAGAACGAGGAAATGAGGAATGAGGAAAACACCGTAGCAAGGAAACACGACATCGACTTTTTTTATTTTAATATGTAGCAAATTTTAATGCGGAGGAGAAAATAAATTGCGGGAAAGGATAAGAAAAGCCATGTTAGATCAACCACGACAGAGTCCCGTTCCATTTCCGGGGAAGGTAGCAATGGGGACGCCACTGTGAACTACCAGCGTAGCTGAGGATGGACACAGTATAAAATTGTTCAGCTCTGCTTCAGCAGCCACAAAGGTTTATGCTGATTCAGAGAACTGAAGTACGGCCACCACCAGGGTCTCTCCCGTGGCTGGACAGATCCCTCTTCTTTCTTCTGTAGCTGTGTCTGGGCGTGAGGATCAAAATCTTCCAGAGGATCATACACACGTCTTGCGGGAAGTTTTCTAAACTTTCCATTGAGGTCTTGCAGGACAAAATCGACTCGGCCAGCCCTGGCCATCTTGGCAGGCAAAGTCACCTTCTTTAGGACTTTACTGTAGCCCCTTGCCTGGGCACTCACGATGTGCGTGCCAGGGGGCAGAAGTCTCCAATAGTCTCCGTCATCCGCTAAAAAAAACAAACCAAAACAAAACAACCATACCATCACAATTTAGAGCAGGGGTGTCAAACTCAATTTGATTGAGGGCCGCATCAGGGTTGTGTTTGACCTCAGGGAGGCTGGGGGTGGGTGGGCGTGGCCCTCCTGAGCTCCATTTCCAGCTGCCACGGCCTCCTGCAACCTTCGGCCTGCAAAAACGGAGCTCGGGAGGGCCGCGCGCCACCCTCCCGAGCTCCGTTTTTGCTGGCACAGGCACCGCAGGCCGGTCCTTCGCTGTTTCCAGGGCGGCCCCACGGGCCAGATCTAAGCACCCCATGGGCCGGATGTGGCCCATGGGCCTTGAGTTTGATACCCCTGATTTAGAGGATGGGGATGTAACGTGCAACATGTATATACCGGTGTAATATAATAGTATACAGTATATATATATATGTATGAGGATATGTGTGTTAGTTTATTACTTATTGGGTTTAGGGATTTCTTTTTACTTATTGGTTTATTGAGATGTAGTCTGTGTTCTTGGGTGGGCTGTACCAAGGGAGCAGGGGTGGGTTCCAACTTACCTCGCTGCCGGTTCGCTCCCTCCTGCGCCGTGTGGGTGCGCCGCGTGGGTGCGCCGCGTGGGCGCGCGGGCTTTGCGCACGCGCACATGCGCAGTAACAAAAAATCTGAAAAAATTCAAAAAACAAAAAACAAACAAAAAACAACCCCCCCCAAAATGGCGACCGCATGCACAGTGCCGGAAGTCGGCTTCTGGGCATGCTCAGAAGGGGGGGGGGAAATTAAAAAAAAATTCGAAAAAAATATTGAAAAAAATTCAAAAAAAAATTCAAAAAAAAAGATGGTGGCCCCCACGGACCGGCACTGACCAATCCGGTTCGGTGATGTCATCGTGACGTCACCAGCAGGCCGCTACCAGTTTGGGAGAACCGGTCCGAACTGGGAGGAACCCACCCCTGCAAGGGAGGCTCGTTCAATTTCATTGTACACATGTTGTGCATTGACAATAAAGGTTGATTTGATTTGATTTGATTTGATTTGATTTGATTTGATTTGATTTGATTTGATTTGATAGTCCAACTCCACCCTCTGTGCATTGATTCTGGTTTTTCTTTGTCCTCTGGCAGAGCCTGAATTCAGGACTTTTAACTTACCTGTTTCTTATTTAAAATTCTAACTATGGAACTATGGATGCTAAAATACAGATGGTCCTTGACTTACAACAGTTTGTTTAGTGACCATTCAAAGTTACAAAATGTGACTTACGACCGTTTTTCAAAGTTGCGACTTTTGCCGCATCCCCATGATCATGTGATCAAAATTCGGATGCTTGGGAACTGGTTCATATTTATGACGGTCGCTGTGTCCCAAGGTCACGTGATCCCCTTTTGCGACCTTCAGTGGGTCAACGGGGAAGCCAGATTCACTTCACAACCAGGTTACTAACTTATGCACTGCAGTGATTCACTTAACAACTGTGGCAAGAAAGGTCGTAAAATGGGGAAAAATTCACTTAACCCATGTCTCACTTAACAACAGAAATTTTGTGCTCAATTGCGGTTGTAAGTCGAGGCCTCTCTGTAAAACCCAACAAATCAATTGGTAAGAGTTGAAAGGTATAGAATATTATCCAAGGCTGAATGTGTACTTAAATAATTTGCTTATCAAGAAATGAGGGACAACCAGAGGTGGGTTCCTCCCGGTTCGGACCGGTTCGCCCGAACTGGTAGCAACCCGCTGGTGACATCATGGAGCCGGTTCGGTCAGTGCCAGTCCGTGGACACCGCCATCATTTTTTTAGTATTTTTTTTTGAAAAATTTTTTTGTTTTTCTTCTGCGCATGCGCAGAAGCTGAGTTTCCGGCACTGCGCATGTGCCGCCATCTTGTTTTTGGCTTTTTTTGGGGGGGATTTTTTTTTATTTTTTGGCACTGCGCATGCGGGCGCTCACAAAGCACACGCGCGCCCGCACGGGCGCCCACATGGCGCGGGAGGAAGAGAACCAGCAGCGAGGTAAGTTAGAACCCACCCCTGGGGACAACACTGTATAATGAGATGTTAAAGACATAGAAAAGAATACTGTGTCGGCTCAGGACAGGTGCTTAAATCAATCTACTTGAAGTTTTCAAATGTCCTCAAGAAAGGCCTACATTACTGGATTACTGGAGATATTAATATATTATATAATTAAGATATTTTTGGAATGCATTTGAATTCTGTGGGTTTTTTCCCCCCCTCTTGCAATTTTAATATTTATTTATTGTTTTTAGATTTTGCAATTAGAACAAGTTGGGATGCAAATATGTGAATCAATCAACACACTATTTTGTTTTCTGGGTGAAGGATTGCGTAACATTCTAGAGGGGGGGGGAATTTAAACCCAAAAGTTTAATTACACATTTGCCTGTCCAAATCTACCGTATTTTTCAGACTATAAGACGCTCTGGACCATAAGACGCACCTAGCTTTTGGGGAGGAAAACTAGAAAAAAAAAATCTGCTTCTGCTTCCCAGCAATTTGCCTCCTTGCAGCAAACAGCAAACAGCCCGGTCAGTTTCAGCACAGCCTGATTTAGCACGAACAGTTGATTGGTGGTTGGATCGGCCTCCTGGAATACCACCTATCAGTTGTTCCAGGCTGCGGGGATCGCCACCGCACATTGCCCTCGTCGTCACCCATCGCTGCTGCCGCCTATCCCCGCCGCCTGGAACAGGCCAAAAATGGGGTGCGCGGAGGCCGAAAATGGGCGCATGGAGGCCGAAAATGGGACGCGCAGAGGCAGCAATAGGTGGCAGCAGCGATGGGCGGCAACGGCGGTGATGGGCGGTTGCGATCCCCGCAGCCTGGAACAGCTGATCGGAGGTATTCTGGGAAGCCAATACAACTGCCGATCAGCTGCTCCTGCTAAATCAGGCTGTGTGGAAGCTAACAAGGCTGTTTGCTGCAAGGAGGCAAATTGCTGGGAGGCCAAGGCCGGCAGGTGGGGGCCGGCGGGTGGGCGAGGCTTTGGCAACATTCGCTCTATAAGACGCACAGACATTTCCACCCACTTTTGGGGACGGAAACAGCGGTGGGTTGCTACCGGTACGGTACGGTTCTACAAACCGGTAGCAGCAGTGGCGGGAGGCTCCGCCCACCCGTCCCGGATGCTTTTGCGCATGCGCAGAAGCGTTGCGCGTGAACCGGTAGCGATGGGATTTAGAACCCATCACTGGGGGGGAAAGTGTGTCTTATACACCGAAAAATACGGTATTTACCTGTAAGAATGTCATGGCGGATGCCTTTGACTGAAATTCGGGCATTCTTGATTGGGTTTCCAAATTTGTCAGATACAATTCCTTTTATGCCACGATGAACCTGCCAAGCATCAGAAGAACGTGATTACGAAGTGATTATTTTATGTTCCTTCCTCATTTCTGTTCACACATAGCCTCCACTGCCACACTCTGCTACTCTAAGAGATTGTGCGTGTTTCCCCTTTGGTGCTCAACCAGTTTAATGACAGAGTTTTGTGAATTCTAGTTCCTTAATGCTAAAGTCTTAAGAAATGGCTGTCATACAGGTAGTCCTCGAGTTACGATCACCATTGAGCCCAAAATTTATGTCGCTAAGTGAAACATTTGTTAAGTGAGCTTTGGGCCATTTTACGAATTTTCCTGCCACAACTATAAAGTGAATCATTGCACTTATTAAGTTAGTAACGCAGTTGTTAAGTGAATCTGGATTCCCCACTGAGTTTGCTGGACAGAAGGTTGCAAAAACATGACCCCAGGATCCGGCAACCGTCATAAATATGAACCAGTTGGCAATCATCTGAATTTTGATCATGTGACCATGGGGATGCTGCAACAGTTGTAAGTGTGAAAAACGGCCACAATACCGCTGTAACTTTGAACCATCACTAAATGAACTGTTGTGAGTCGAGGACTACTTGCATATTTTCTTGCTCTTTTTCGGAGCCAAAACAATGATATAAATTCGATGAACAAAGTTGACCACTGGTGAAACATGGGGATGGGAGCTCAATGGTGTATCTGTTTGGGGTTTCTCTTTTCAGAAACACTTGGCCATGATCACTTGGGAACAGCTGAGGAGGACAAGACACCTTTTGCAGCACTCACAAAGACCACAACCGACTGACCACATTTGCCACTGGGGAGGGGGATGCGTCCCCCTTGCTGACCTCTGAAAGCTGCAGAAGAGATCTGGGCGATATCAAAGAATAGGCAGCGCCATGTTTGCCACCCTTCTGGAGAAATGGTGCAGGTTATGCAGTAGGAAAGTATTTTTCGTGAACCTCACAAATGACAAAATATCACACACACACACACCCAAAAAGGTCAGACCGTGGAAAGGTGGCTGCAAGATTGAAAAACGTTCTGGAGCAGGAGCACAAAAACAGGTCTTCCTCTTCTGTTTTATATTCGCCCCGTTTTATTTCTTTCTTGCGATGAGGTTTGTGGAGTTCCAATCGTACCCCAAAGGAAGAAAGGCTGGAATCTCTGTAGCCAACATCTTGGGAAGATGGAAAGAATTCCTGGGTGACGATCAGAGGTGGTATTCTGCCGGTTCGGACCGGTTTGGGCGAACTGGTAGCGGTGACGGCAGGTGCCCACCTGCCCACCTGCACGGAAGGCACGCACGCGCGGGAGGTTGTGCGCATGTGCGGAGGTGAGCGCGCGCTCACATTTGCGAACCGGTAGGGAAGGTAAGTGAATACCACCCTTGGTGATGACCATCTTGTGAGTGGAGGGGAAATTCTCTCTCATCCTTGCCAGGCTAGTCCTTGGGCTGAGGTTGGCATTGCCTGCAAACTTTTTACCAGCTGAAGATGTATCATCGTGCACAAAATGCCTGTTTCTCTAATCTATGGCAATGAAAAAAACAAAAGAGAGAGGGGGGGAGAGAGGGAGAGGGAGAGAGAGAGGAGAGACAGAGAGACAGAGAGACAGAGAGAGAGAGAGGAGAGAGACAGAGAGAGAGAGAGGGGAGACAGAGAGACAGAGAGACAGAGAGAGAGAGAGGAAAGAGAGAGAGAGAGAGGAGAGACAGAGAGACAGAGAGACAGAGAGAGAGAAGAGAGACAGAGAGAGAGAGAAGAGACAGACAGAGAGGAGAGACAGACAGAGAGAGAGAGAGGAGAGAGAGAGAGAGAGAGAGAGGAGAGACACACAGAGAGAGACAGAGAGAGACAGAGAGACAGAAAGAGAGATAGGGGAGAGACAGAAAGAGAGAGAGGAGAGACAGAGAGAGAGAGAGAGAGAGTGAGGAGAGACAGAGAGAGAGAGGAGAGAGACAGAGAGAGAGAGAGAGAGGAGAGGCAGAGAGACAGAGAGACAGACAGAGAGGAGAGAGAGAGAGAGACAGACAGACAGACAGAGAGAGAGACAGAGAGAGAGAGAGGAGAGACAGAGAAACAGACAGAGAGAGAGAGACAGAGAGAGAGAGGAGAGACAGACAGACAGAGAGAGAGAGAGAGGAGAGACAGAGAGAGATAAAGAGAGAGAGAGAGAGATAGGGGGGGAGAGAGAGAGGGAGGG